>ML279794.1:48757-131814 GCA_005239495.1 Nicotiana undulata | reverse complement strand
CGAACATCTCGAACTTAGGAGGTTTGTACCCCTCGGGTAGTTCGACATCAGGTTGTATGCAAATATCTTCATAGTTCAGCCCCTCAATCTTTTGTCTGATCCTGGAGAGGTTGGAGTGTTATGGTGACAGGCATTGCATTATGCTGGCGGGACTGGGTCCTTGGGGTGATTTGGTTGTTTAGGGATGTTCTGTGGTAAAGTGGGTTTGGAGAATTTGGGAAGGGGGTGTCTGGAACATTGAGAGAAAGTGATAAGTGAGCCAAATTCTTGACTTGGTCAAGTTCCTCTTGGAACTTCAGCTGTTTCTTTTCCAGTGGAGACATACCCTCGTGCAGAACCTGAATACCTCGACCATCAGTGATCTCAACCTGTTCATCCCTGTTGTCTTTTCTGGTGCCGCTTGCATCTGCCATCTTAGTTTTACCCTTGCTTTTTCCTTTGGGAGGACTGGGAGGAGGAGTAGGAGGAGGGCCCTTTGATCTTGTGCGGTAGGCGGATGATGCTAGAATGCACGAACTAACCTTTGGGGAGGGGAATAATAAATAAAGAAAAACAAAACAAAAGGTAAGGAAGTCAGTGAGCATTATAAAACATATTGCAGTAATTTAAACACGTAATGAAAAAATGTAAAACGCATCCTAAGTTGGGGAACCTCTTTGTGCCCGAGGTAGGCCTAGCGACGAATTAATTTGGAGTACTTGAAATGCTAAATGCCTCATTTTATTAATGATAAAAATGACTCTAAATATGCGAAAAAGTCACTAATGGCCCATGGCCTTATTACATCAAAGGAGACAAAATAAAAGACACCCCTATCTACTTGGTCCTAGAAGGACCTTCCCCAGATTCGGCATTCCTGCTCCCTTTGATCAGCTTTCCCAACTCGCGAAGTCCCAGCAGCAAGTAGGTCCTGGCTAGATATCCTCCTTCGGCTCCTTCAGCCTTTTTGCAATCCTCGATCCTCTTGATAAACTTTTCCTCAAGCTCGACTATACCTCACTCCAAGTACCATAGCCTCTTGTTGGAGCTGATAGCCATATCTTTCCATTCCTCAATCAGCTTTCTGCTGGACTCGTGTATCTGGTGATGATTATCTTCACATTCACGGAGTCTCTTGCGTAGACTGTTGAATTTAACTTGCGCTTTGGCCTTCTCATCTATAACCCGCTGACCCTGAGCGAATCCTGGCTCGAATTGGCCCTCCATATCTTCTTCTAAGCAGCTTAGATAGAGAGGAGTACAACTGGAATGATACCTGTCTAGCTCAATGGTGTCTTTCTCCAGTACAATCTTGCAGTGCAACAAATGCTGGGCTTGGGATGAGGGCTGTCGTCGTCCTGGAAGTCTTCTCGAAGATGTCCTATCTTCTCAACCCTAGGTATAACCTGCCTCCCCCCTGCGTGCCTCATAACGTGGAGATGAACGTAAGGATACATTCCCCTCAGACCAATCAATATCAGAAATGAAGCATCTCGGGATCGGATGATAAATTCGTCTGTTGGGAACCGTTCAAAAATCCACTGAATCTGTTCCTCGGTCAAATTTCCCAATAATTCAACCCACCCCTTGGCATTTTCCGGCTGAGCGAACATGTCTGGAATATAGTTCATTCGCTTTGGGTTGTGGAAAGCGACCTGGTCATCCCAGATTCTTCGATGGATGTCTTGTCGGTAGTCACCTCTTTGCAGGTGTTCCGTGAGCCAAAGCTGAAGCAGTAAGTTGCAACCTTCGAAGTGTTTTCCTCCCTGTTGTCACTTTTCTAAGGCTCGGTATATGTCTGCAATGATCATAGGCACAATGCTGAAGTCCTGTCCGTTGATCCCCTCCATTAAAGTCTTAGTGACCATGGCCAACCTAGTGTGAATCCTCTCCTTCTTTGTCGGGAACACCATTAAACCCAGAAAACAAACCATGAAAGCAAATCCTCAGCGATGGATGTGCCCTAGAGAAGTGAGGGTGAACTCATCCTTATAAGTGCGGTATGATTTGCTACGACCGAACCTTTCGTACAAGTAATCAAAAGGGATGTATGAATCTTTTAAACATACCAAGTCCGGATTTTTCTTTAGTCCCAACATTTTGAGAAAACCCCGGCCCGTGCGATTCTCAGGCATCAGCTACCCTGGAGATTCCCAAGACAAACCTACCAAACCTCCTATTTATTCCAGCAGCGGTGTCATTTCATTGTTTCCGAAGCGGAATACTGACCGATCGCAATACCAGAATAGGGTAGCAACCTCTATCATCCTTTTGTTAGGCTGGATATCCCCAACAGAGTCACCATGCTGTCGCGCCCCCTTTTTCTTCGCACGGGTCAGGTACGGAGAGATCAGGTTTATGACATTTTGGACAACTCCTTAAAGGAAAGGTTTAAGGAAGAGTCTCCACCTAACGATTTTTATGGTGCGTTAGGGCACCTAGAGTAAATAACTCATGAACTAGTTTGCATTACCAGAAATTGGGTAAGGGCTTGAAGTTATCCCAAGGGGAGTGTGTTATGCACTCCTCAAGATCCACAACTGTGGGTCCCAACCAAGAAGTTTTGTGAATTTGGATGGTGAACAAGTAGCAATTAAGGCTCACGTAAGAGGGGATTTCAAGTAAATGCCGAAATTGTCAAAAGAATTTCAAAGAATAGTAAAGTAAAATCATTTGAATGAAAATGTCCTAGGTTTTAAATCAATACGGATCACATCAATGCAATACCCAGTATGTCACGCCTCGAAAACGGGCTACACGTGGTATTAGTGCACCGGTCATCATATCCATATTCTACCCTTCCCGCTCCGTTAAGGTATTTAAAATCGTGTATCGGTCACGAAACTTATTGCGTGCTATTACTCGTCCCATTCTATAAGCCCTGGAGGGTATTTAGGACTACTAATCCTACAAGGTGAGTACTAGGTTGAACCCCTAGGTTTAAAGGGATAAAATTCTAAGCGACGTGTAAAAGAACAAATAGGACCACAAATATGGGAACACATAAGGGCAAATAATGGTTCACAGATCCCTCCACAAGTAAACACGTAAATAGGACGTCTCAAACACAATTAAGGTCTCAAAGTCAGGTTTTAAAACAAGAGTTTTTGAGTTGAAAATCAGTAGGTTTCAGCAGTTTTGGTAAGCGACTGATTCCTTGGAAACTTAGTAATGAAGCAGGAAATCCAATTAAAATAGAGAAGAAGAGTGATTGAATTTGAAAGGTCCACTAATTCAAAGATAGTAGCAGGATTTAAGAGTGCACAACATTTTAAATGAAGTTTTCAGTAAAAGTAGATGAAGAACTTCAGAAAATCAGTAAAGTAAAAATGAAAGAGTGATTCACAAAGGGCCAGTAAGAAAGTCATCCCACCATCCATCCTCGGAAACAGCCTCCCGGTTCACACAAATTCCACCTTTGGAAAGAACCGTGGCGTTAAGAAAACCAAAGGCTTATTGCACGCGAAAGATTCAAAACAAGAAGCTATGAAAGAAAGATAAGAAACTATAAAACGGGAAAATGCGGAGAGTAAAAATGCGTAAGATAGAATGAATATGTACATGAGGTGATTTAGTCGAATATACATAAGGGGATGAATATATACAATGAAAAGTAACTTTATACATACCAAAAGTGAAAAATAATAAAAGTACTGAAATAGAAAAGTTATTTACATACCAAAAATGAAAATAAAGCATAATAAGAAGAAAAATGGTCTGAATTATACAACCACCATCATCAAATCAAAATCACTACAGTGCCACTCCCCCAACTAAAAATTAGCATTGTCCTCAATGCTATATAGCAATAATAGCAAAAATGGGAGAGAGAGAGTAAAGAAAACTCCCTATTGGCCCTTAGCCTGTGCGGGGTCCTGTGCCTGTGCTGGGTCTGCCTGTGCTGGGTTTGTCTGTGCCAATGGTGGTAGCTAGGACTGTCCCTTTGTGCTCATTTCCTCCTGAACCTGGGACTGGGCCTGCTCCGTATGAGCCTGCACTGGTGGGTCTGCCAAAACTAGTTGAATGCCCTCTGTACGGGGCAACACCCTCCTCCGCTTTGCTGGCCTCTCGGGCTTTGGCTCCTTCTCTGGCTGGGTAGATGGATCCTGGAACAACAATTCCAACGGCAGGTGATCCGCCTTCATCTTGTCCACCTTCATCCTCAACACCTTTACCGACTCCTTTGAGGCGCGGGTCTTCTTGAGCCTCTTAGTCTCCTTTGTAAGATCCTTTAAAGCTTACCCGTGCGCACCCACAGCTGTCAAAATTAGCTTCTAGTTCTCAAGGATTTTCTTTTTGTTAGAAAGAAGTTCCTTTAGGGAGTCCTCAATGGACTGTGGTACCTGTGGTGGGGGAGGAGTAGCCTGGGCAGCCATAGACGTAGTCAGCACAGACAACTTAGAGGTAGCTGCCTGCATCCAATTGTTTATACTGGCAAATGATTGGCAGAGTTTGTGGGCAGTCAGAGGATATGCCCGGGATGAAGGAATGGCTGGGTCAGCAGAGAGGGACCTGGAGCACTCTCTGGAATGGTTGGCTCAGGCTGAGAAGACTCCATTACAACCACTGGCTCTTCAGACTGGCTAGTGTACGCAAGACTTACCCTTGAACTTTTTGCTCTTCGGGTTGTCATCACTTTGCAAATCATACCAAGAGAAAGGGGATTTTTTCCTCACCTTCACATCAAAACCTCTCTTTTCAACCTGTTGATCCTCAAAATACATAGTCAGGAAGTTGGAAAATGGTAGGCTCGATCACCTTCATTTACCACCCTATTGATGACGGTGGACATAATATTCCCGACATTAATCGGGAACCCTGCCATAATAACGGCAGTCAATACAGCCCGCCGGAGAGGGATGGTGTTTTCATGGAAGGAGGGGTCAAGCCAGTTGCACACGAACGTCTCCCATCCCTTAGCCTCAAAATTCAACGTTCTTCTAAAACTAGTCCTGCCTGCCTGCAACAAGTCAGGGGTTTCACTAGGAATGGCTAAGTGATCAGCTATCCAATGACGGGCCTCATCACCCGCATCCAACTTTTCTCGGTAGTGTGTGTCATCCACCTCATCCATCTCTAGATAAGCATTCAAAGCAGCCCCATCAAACGGTATCGTGAGATTCCTTACCATGGTAGCTTTGGAGCCCTTCTTCAGAAAGGACAAATTTGTGTAAAACTCCTTTACCAGGTGTTCATTTGCATCCGGCAGATAAGAACAAAAGTAATCCCAGCCTCTCCTCTCTGTAAATTGCCTCTTCACATTTGGATTGTGAGGCAACAAATCTTTGATCGTGAACTTGCACTCCACTATGAGTGTTCTCTTGGGCCACCAATCCCGAAATTGATGAAAAGCTGCTTCACTCACAAACCCGTCTTGCCACACCACTAGGTTCCTTGTCCTCTCCACTCCCCCAACTTGGGGATCACCCCCTGCTTGGGGTGCATCTACCGCTGCTTCATCTCCGGAATTGTCATCCGACAGTGAAGCTGTGGGTGAAGTGGAGTCTGTGTGGCCACTCCCTGCTATTAAGCCGTCAGACGACTCAGAGTTGGCTGATGCTGGGGCAGGGGTGAGACAGATGGCTCAGTGGTCAGCCGGAACCTCTCCGGAAAGTCTAGGTAATGCTCAGGTATAGAGTCTGAAGATTCTCCCTCGGAGGGTACGTATTCACTTCCGGATTGGGAAGCAACTCTGTCCATAGCTCTGATTGCCTTTCTCGTCTCTTTCATGGCCTACCAGACTTGCAGGGCCAGTTTGATTGTGCCTTGGCCTTTCCCCCGGGATGACTCACCCCTGCCACTAGGTTTACGGCCACTACCATGTGATTGAACCATTCTCTGCAAGTTCAAAACATTTAACATTGTTAGTGCCCAAAGAGTGGATAGCATACACAATGACAGACACACAGATGATTTGCAGAACATGGACCGCGGACCGCATAAAAGTGACCGCGGTCCGCGGTGGAAAGCGTATGACCAAATTACCTCTTTGAATCTATGCACTGTTGACCGCAAAACATTGACCGTGGACGCGCTGAGGGTGGATTCAGAAACCCTGCATTCTGAAGATTGGGCACCGCGGACCGCGAAGAAGCGACCGCGGTCCGCGGTCATTGATGGGATTGTAAGGTTCACTCACCGCGGTCCGCGAAAAAGGGACTGCGGACCGCGCTCAGACGAGTACCTAGGGTTTCAAATTTTTATCCATTTTCTCGTTCAAATGCCCATTTAGTAAAAACCCTACGTGTTTAATTAGTGCAATTAGATACAAAGGGTCTAAAATTATCAATTTGAACTAACCCTAACATGATTAAAGGCCTAGAAAAGAAACTTCATGAAAAAGAGAAGGAAATCTACCAAATAATGAAGAAAATAATAAAATTAAGAAGTTAATTAATCATAATTACACTTACTAGGTGTTTGGATGAAGAGTTGATGAATGAAAATGCAACTTGGAATTAATAGGCTTGAGACACAGTGAAAATAAGCTCTGAGGAGTGAGAGTGTGTAAAGTGTGAAATGAAATCCTAAGGGTCTATTTATAGAGGGGGTTGGGGACCACTTCACTTACCTATCGCGTACCGCGCAAAATCGACCGTGGACCGCGCAAAATCGACCGCGGTCCGCGGTCCTGTGATGTTTTTGAGCTTGCAGTAACAAGTTACCGCGGACCACGAAGAACCGATCGCGGTCTGCGAAGGCAACTTCAGAATTTGGCATCCTGTTACTAGGGCACCGCGGACCGCGGAAAGAGTACCACGACCGCGTGAAAACTTCAGAGACATGATTTTTGACTGGGAGGGCTCCGCGGACCGCAATAAAGGGACCGCGACCGCGGAGCCAACTTCAGAGACTTACTTTCTCCCATACTTAGCTTATTTCTTGTGTCAAAATTATCCTACAACATCCAAAATCCTGTTAGTGCAAAAATGAATCATATACTACAAAGAAAACAAAGAAAAGCGAAAATAAAGACACATGGGTTGCCTCCCAAGAAGCGCCTGGTTTTACGTTGCGGCACAAAGTATGTTGCCAAGATTATGTAAGACGAAGAAGTGCCACCACGTGGCTGTCATCAATCTTGCCAAGGTAGTGCTTGACCCGGTGTCCATTGACTCTGAAAATTTCTCCACTTTTGTTATTGAGATCAAGAGCACCAAATGGGGTCACAAGCACCACTTCGAAAGGCCCGCTCCATTTTGACTTGAGTTTTCCCGGGAATAGCCTCAACCTAGAATTGAACAATAGAACCAAGTCACTAACTTTGAACTCCTTGCCCTGAGCATACTTGTCATGAAGGTACTTCATTTTGTCCTTGTACAAGGACGAACTGGAGTACGCATGGAATCTGAATTAGTCAAGTTCATTTAGTTTCTCCACACGAAGGTTTGCCGCCACATCCCATTCAAGGTTCAACTTTTTCAAGGCCCACATAGCCTTGTGCTCTAATTCCACCGGAAGATGGCAAGCTTTCCCAAAGACTAACCGGTACGGAGACATACCTATTGGGGTGTTGTAAGCGGTCATGTAAGCCCAAAGAGCATCATCCAATTTCTTTGCCCAATCGGTCCATTAGCATTGACCGTTTTTTACAATATACTCTTTATTTCCCTGTTAGAGGCTTCCACTTGGCCACTTTCCTGAGGATGGTAGGGGGTGGCGACTATGTGATTGACATCATACTTGGAAAGCAAGGTGTCAAAGGCTTTGTTGCTTAAATGCAACCTCCCATCACTAATGATAGCACGAGGCGTGCCAAACCTTGTAAAGATGTTCTTCTTGAGGAAATCAATAACACTCCAGGCTTCATTGTTGGGTAAAGCCACGGCCTCAACCCATTTAGAAACATAATCCACTGCCAGGAGAATGTACGTGTTCCCACAAGAGCTCACGAATGGGCCCATGAAATCGATAACCCACACATCAAAAATATCCACTTCAAGAATAGAATTGAGAGGCATCTCATCTTTCTTCGAAATTCCCCCGGCTCTTTGACACTCATCACACCTTTTGAATAGATCACTGACATCTTTGTACAATGTGGGCCAAACAAAACCACAGCTCAACACCTTTGAAGCAGTTCTTGCCCCTCCATGATGACTACCATACGGTGAGGAGTGGCAAGACTCAAGAATAGCCCTTTGTTATTCTTCCGCTACACATCTCCCATTGACTCTATCAGTGCAAATCTTGAATAAATATGGCTCATATCAATAGAAGTCCAAGCTATCCCTCCTAAGCTTCTTCCTTTGGTTAGAAGAGAGCTCACTAGGGACAACACCGGTGACAAGACAATTAGCAATATCGGCAAACCATGACATTTCTTGCATTGACACCGAAAGAAGTTGCTCATCAGGGAAACTGTCATTGATTTCAAGTCCATCACAAGGTCGACCTTGCTCCTCCAACCAAGAAAGATTGTCGGCCACTTGGTTTTCACTTCCTTTTCTATCCACAATCTCCAAGTCGAACTCTTGAAGCAACAATACCCAACACATGAGTCTCGCTTTGGATTCCTTTTTGGTCATGAGATACCGGACTGCTGCATGGTCAGTGTGCACTATGACCTTGGCACCCATCAAGTAAGGACGAAATATTTCCATAGCAAAGACTATTGCAAAAAGCTCCTTCTCCGTGACCGTGTAATTCATTTGGGCCAAATTCATAGTCTTTCTAGCATAGTAGATAGGGTGAAAAATCTTGTTCACCCTCTGGCCCAGCACAACACCCACATCTATATCGCTCGAATCACACATCAGCTCGAAGGGTGAGCTCCAATCCGGAACCGTGATGATAGGAGTAGTGAGCTTGTGTTTCAAAAGTTCAAAGGCATGCATACAATGCTCATCAAAATTGAATTTAGCATCTTTCTCAAGCAACTTGCACAACCGATTCACCACCTTAGAGAAGTCTTTGATTAAACGCCGATAGAAACTAGTGTGACCAAGGAAACTCCGGACTCCTCTAACCGAAGTAGGTGGTGGAAACTTGGAGATTACTTCAATGTTTGATTTATCAACCTCAATTCCAATCCTTGAGATCTTATGGCCCAATACGATTCCCCTTCCACCATGAAGTTGCATTTTTCCCAATTCAATACCAAGTTTGTCTCTTCACATCGAGCAAGGACCCTATCAAGATTACACAAGCACTCATCAAAGGAATCCCTTACTATGCTAAAATCATCCATAAACACCTCAAGGAATTCCTCCACCATGTCGGTGAAGATTGCCATCATGCACCTTCGGAAAGTGGCCGGTGCATTGCAAAGTCCGAATGGCATACGAGCAAAGGCAAAAGTGCCATATGGACAAGTAAAAGTGGTCTTCTCTTGATCCTCCGGGGCGATCAAAATATGATTGTAGCCAGAATACCCGTCAAGAAAACAGTAGAAAGCCCGACCCGCAAGCCTATCCAACATTTGATCCAAGAATGGAAAGGGAAAATGGTCCTTGCGGGTCACCATGTTGAGCCTGCGGTAGTCCATACACACCAACCATCCGGTGACCGTTCTTGTGGGAATGAGATCGTTTTTATCATTTTGGATCACCGTAATTCCACCCTTTTCAGAACACATTGGACCGAAGAAGTCCAAGCGCTATCCGAAATTGGATAGACAACTCCCGCATCGAGCCATTTTACGATCTCCTTCTTTACCACCTATTGCATTGCCTCGTTGAGTCTCCTTTGATGTTACACGGAGGATTTGCTCTATCCTCCAATATGATTTTGTGCATGCAAAAAGTGGGAATAATACCCCGAATATCTGCAAGAGTCCATCCTATTTCTTTCTTCCTCCTCCTTAGCACATTTAAACTTGAGCTACCTGCAATTGGGTTAGGCTAGAGGAAAGAATAACAGGTAAAGTGCGAGATGGACCAAGATATTCATACCTGAGGTGGGAATGTAGTGGCTTGAACTACAGATTCAGATGCTCTTCAATGGAAAGCTTTGTTGGTGGAGTCTTCCGGTTCTCCAAGTCCAATGATAGCTTTCTGGGACCATAAGAATAAGACCCCATGCCTTGAAGGGCATGAGTACTTTCAAGAACACCATCCACCACGAAGTCCTCATGATTCAATAAGTCTAACTCCACTGGATCATCAACATGGATCATAGCACTTGCATCATCAATAATAACCTCAGTCACGAGGTCCATAAAAGAACAAAGTTCTGTAATATTGGGTTGCTTCATTGATTTACATACATGAAAGACCACTTTCTCATTGCCCACTCTGAAAGTGAGCTCCCCATCTTCTACATCAACCAAGGCCTTCCCCGTGGCAAGGAAGGGCCTTCCCAAAATAATGGGGACCTCATAATCAACTTCACAGTCTAGAATGACAAAATTCGCGGGCAACATAAATTTGTCTAACCGCACTAGCACATCATCAATAATCCCTAGGGGCCTCTTCATCGATCTATCCGCCATTTGCAAACGCATAGAGGTATCCCTAGGTTGCCCGATTCCCAAAGTTTTAAAAACTGAGTATGGCATCAGATTAATACTTGACCCAAGATCACACAAGGCTTTGGCAAAGTCCGCACTCCCGATCGTGCAAGGAATTGTAAAAGCACCCGAATCCTCAAGTTTTGGTGCCATGGAGTGAACTATAGCACTCACTTGGTGAGTCATCTTGATGGTTTCACACTCCATGGACCGCGTTTTAGTGACTAAGTCCTTCATGAACTTAGCGTATCCGGGCATTTGTTCCAAGGCTTCAACCAAAGGAACATTGATGGAGAGACCCTTCATCATATCAATAAACTTCTTAAACTGAGTCTCTTGCTTTTGTTTGGCCAACCTTTGAGGGTAAGGAGGAGGTGGCCTAGGCAATGGTGCCTTGGCTTGTGGGGCCACCAGTTCCGGCATATCAATCACGTGTTCCCTAGACGGGTTCACGTCCCTTTCCAAATCCTCCCCGTTATCATGTATGTCAATTCTTACCTCACTTGTGGTTGGCTCATCCACCACTTGTTCAACTTAAATCGGTGACTCTTCTTGGGGTATATCATCATCATCAACAACAATCTTTCCTTGCCTAGAAGTATTGTTATTGTTCCCACCCTTGTGGTCAACGCCATGGCGTGACCAGTATTGTTATTGTTCCCACCCTTGGGGTTTACCACTGTATCACTTGGTAGTTCACCCTTTGGGCGTGTATTTAAGGCATGAGAAATTTGGCCCATTTGTACTTCAAGGTTTCTAATAGAGGTATTGTGAGAGGCCAACTGAGCATCGGAGTCTTTATTTCTCTCCATCATCTGCCTGAACATATTTTCAATTCTACCCATATCCGTGCTCGATGAACTTTGCCCTTGAGATTGGTACGGAGGTGGGTTTCTTGGTTGTTGGTACATCGGGGGCCTTTGAAAGCCCGACCCCCGGCTACCATTGACTCCCCATTGTTATTGTTATTTCCTCCATTCCAATTGTCATCATTATTGTTCCCCCATTGTCGATCATTGTTGTTCCCCCAATTCCGAGCATTGTTGTTGTTATTCCAATTTCTTGGTCTTTGATTCCCCCAACTTTGATTGTTACCTTGGTTTCTCCAATTTTGATTGTTGTTTTGACAATTGCCTTAACCTTGGTAGTTGTTTGCATACATCACATCTTCTTCTTGGTTATCATACTCTTCTTCTTGGCCATACCCACTAGGCCCTTGGTCACCTTGATCATTATGGTTTTGCTTAGAATTCCCTCGAGGTCTCCTTTGATTTCTTAATACGTTCACTCCCTCCATGGCATGTACTATCTTTGGCCCTTGCAATTGTTGGAGTTGGGCTTTGGCAAGTTGGTTCATAGTAGTAGTGAGCTCGGCAATTGTTTGTCCTTTCTCTTGGAGCTCTTTATGGAGACTATTCACACCGGACTCAACCTGAGGTACATTAGCTCTACTTTGCCAAGCCGATGATGTATCGGCCATCTCATCTAGAATCTCACATGCCTCGGGGTAAGACAACTTCATAAAGTTTCCACCGGCCAACTGATTCACCACACATTGATTCAGGGTGTTAATCCCTCGATAGAAAGTCTGTTGGATCATGGATTCAGTCATGTCCTTGTATGGACATTCCTTAACCATGGTCCTAAATCTCTCTGATATCTCATGCAAGGGCTCATTGGGTTCTTGTTTGAAGGCCAGGATTTCATCACGAAGCACCACCATAAGACTCATGGAAATGAATTTGGCAATGCGTTTGTCCGCGAGCTTGTCCAAAGTTGATATTGAATGGTTGGGAAGCCGCTCGAGCCAGTCAAGTGCTTTCCCCCGAAGAGAAAAAGGGAATAACCGGACAATGACACTAGCATACTCCTTGTTTGGAAGAACCCGAGGGGAAGCTCTAGCAGCTGGAGGTGGAGGAGGATCCTGAATGTCCTCATTAATATTGGCCGGTCGGCCTCGTCTGGGAGGAGGTACTTGGTTTATTTCCTCTTCTTGGTTGTCGTATACCTCCTCCACGATGTTTCCCAAAGGATCCGCCATAAGAACTGAAATGATTCACACACACGTTAATAGAAAAAGGAAAGAAAAACACTTAACACTATTATTCACGTAGATAATCAACACCGTATAACTCCCCGACAACGGCGCCAAAAAGTGATCGGCTCTCACCCTCACTACTATATGAGTAGGAAGACAAGGGTAGGTGCAGCTTTTACCCGATAGGTCGGGATCGAATCTTCAGGGAGTCAACAATTGGAGTGGGTGTCTATGTGAGCTAGTAGAGCCTCTTGTTTCTAATTACACTTCTCATATTTTTGTTGTTTCCAATTTACGACTAAGAATTATACTATTGTTGAGTGCAAATTAACTAACTAATTTGTTTTGAAGTTGTTTTCTTATATTGATAAAGGCACTAGGGTTATGACTTTTACCCAGGCGAGTACTCAACGGATTTCAAGTTCCTAAGGCAAGGATGTTAATTAGGGTTAATGCTATAACTAATGCACGAAATTGCCAACTCTATACCTCTCGATAGTTTGAGTGGCTTTGCCCTAATTACCTCTCTCGAAGCCAATTGGGTGTCAAATATGCAAGAAATTGTGGTCAAGTAGGGTACTACTCTCTCGAGATTTAACCCGTTAATTAGGACTCAAGTAGGGTTTTACCATCTCTTGATTCAACCCAATTGATTGGGACTCCCAATCT
Source organism: Nicotiana undulata (assembly GCA_005239495.1). Taxonomy (NCBI): domain Eukaryota; kingdom Viridiplantae; phylum Streptophyta; class Magnoliopsida; order Solanales; family Solanaceae; genus Nicotiana; species Nicotiana undulata. The sequence continues at coordinate 118,678 of ML279794.1, read as the reverse complement.
CTTGATTATGTCCTAATTTCTCGTTGGAACAATTTTCTAGACTCAAATCCTCTTTCTCAAGAAGCACCCAAGTCATTGGAAGGTCAATTAGTGTTTGCAATCACTAATCATAGCAATAAGAACCCTAAATTAGCCCAAATAACAAACACCCATAAACATCCAAACCCTGATTTTAGAAACTCATCAAATACCACACTAGGGTTGAGACACAACCCTAGCTAATGGGTCTAGCTACTCATAATCAAAGATGAATTCAATGAAAGAGATGAAGTAGAACCCATATTAATGATTTATAACACAAAACACAAAGATTCAATGTTAAAATCACAAGAAAATAGCAACAAGATGAAAAAGAACACTATTCACGAGCTAGTCTGTTCATTGATGGAAAGCTAACCTAAATTTTTTACAAAATAAGGTATTTATACTCAGCCGAAATTCTGGATAAAAATACCCCTGCGGGGTTACCACGGACCGCATAAAATCGACCGCGGTCCGCGATGGGCTGCTTTAATCTTCATGGCTGAGTCTCTGAAACTCCTTACTGCGGACCGCGAAAAATGGACCGCAGTCGCGGTAGTCAATGGCCTTTGAGAATCCGATCTCTGAATCTTGCCACCGCGGTACGCAAATATTGGACCGCGGCCGCGGTGGATTTTGACTTGGAATTCATTCTCTGAACCTCATCACCGTGGTCCGTGAAGAATGGACCGCGGCCGCGGTGGGCACTTGCCCTTTGTATTGGTCTTATGAAGTTCACCACCGCGGTCCGCGGAGGATGGACCGCGATCGCGGTGGGCACTTTAGGTAGGCATTTTGTTGTTCTTGGTAGTTGTGCAGGATCCACTCCTTTTTAGCAGAGTTCTGACTGTGTGTCATCATTTTTGATTCAAACCTGCAACAAGCACAACTCGTAAGCTTTTGGGGATATTCCATATACAATTATAACCAAAACTTAAGCAAGAAAGGGCGGAAAACAAGGTAAAAATCCTAGTTATCATCTATTATGATTCATATCGGATTAATCTTGGCACGACATTGATGCAGGGTGGTAAGGTGATAGCCTAAGCTTCTCGATAGTTGAAGGTTCATGCAAAGAATTACCTTATGCATAATTTATAGTTGGGAGTCATTGTTCACGCATTGAATATTTAAAGGCTCTATCTATATGACATTCCATATGATGTTTATACTGACCATTAGAGTCTCCAACACATCTTCAAGCATAAGGACCTTAATTTGCAGCACTGAAGATGGCTTGAGTTGCTGAAAGACTATGATATCACCATATTATATCATTTGGGGAAGGACAACATAGTGGCTGATGAATTGAGTTGGAAGGCTAAGAGCATGGGCAATTTGGAATATTTACCGGTAGTGGAGAAACCACTAGCCATGGATGTTTAGTCTTTGGCCAACCGGTTTGTGAGATTGGATTTTTTAGAGCCTAGCTAGGTTCTTGCTTGTGTTGTGGCATAGTCATTGTTGCTGGAGCGTACCAAGGCTTTCTAGTGTGATGATCCTCACTTGTTAATGTGGGGGGACACGATGCAACGTGGTGGTTCCAAGGAGCTTGTGATTGGAGATGATGGTGTTATGTGGCTTCAGGGACTGATTTGTGTTCCAAATGTTGATGGTTGAGGGAGTAGATCCTCAAGCATGATCACAATTTGTTCTATTCCATTTACTCAGGTGTCACCAAGATGTACCGTGACTTGAAACAACACTATTAGTGTTGGAGAATAAAGAAAGGTATTGTTGCTTATGTCTCTCGGTGTTTGAATTGCCAACAGGTGAAGTATGAGCATCAAAAATCGGGTGGGTTGATTCAGAGATTGGAGATACCGGAGTGGAAGTGGGAGAGCATCACTTATATTTAGTGGTAGGCTTACCATATACCTTGAGAAAATATGATACAGTTTGGGTTACTGTGGATCGATTGACTAAGTACGCACACTTCATTTCGGTGATGACTTCCTATCCTTTAGAGCGCTTGGATTAGATTTACACCCAGAAGATTCCACTTGCACGACGTTTCCATTTCAATCATTTCTGACCAAGCATAGAGTTCACATTGCATCTTAGGAGAGCCGTGCAACATGAGTTGGACACGCGGGTCCAACAGTGCACTTGTTTCTTTCTCAAATGAACGGACAATACGAGCGCACTATTCAGAAATTGGAGAACATGTTACATGCATTCTATATGGATTTCAGGGGTCAGTGGGGCCCGTTTTTACCTCTAGCAGAGTTCGCCTACAACAACAGCTATCAATCGAGCATCTAGATGGCTCCGTATGAGCCCTTATATGGGAGGAGATGCCTTTCACCTATTGGTTGGTTTGAGCTCGGTGAGGCTAGATTATCGGGCACTAATTTGGTCCATAATGCTTTGGAAAAGGTTAAGGTGATTTAGGAGCGACTTTGTATAGCTCAGTCAAGGAAGAAGCGTTATGCGGACCCGAAGGTTCGAGATGTGGCTTACATGGTGGGAGAGAAGGTTCTTCTCGGAGTGTCACCTATGAAGGGCGTGATGCAATTTCAGAAGAAGGTCAAGTTGAGCTCGAGGCTTATTGGCCTGATTGAGATCTTGGAGAACGTGGGGAGGTTTCTTATAGACTTGCATTGCTTCCTATCCTATCAGGAGTATATCCGCTATTTGATGTTTCCCTGATAAGGAGGTACCATGAGGATAGATAACATTATTTTGACTTCTGCACGATGCAACTTGATGAAAATTTGACCTATGAGGAAGAGCCGGTGGCTATTTTAGATCGGCACATTCATATGTTGAAATCTAAGAGGTTTTGTTATGTGAAAGTGCAATGGAGACGTAAGCCAATCATGGAGGCTATGTGCGAGTCCGAGTATGATATGTGGAGTAGATACCCCCACCTTTTTACCGATCCAGGTACACTTTTATGTCTGTTTGAGGACGAACGTTTCTTTTAGAAGTGGAGAATGTGATGACCCGATAGGTCATTTTTAGTTCTAGCCTTAATTTATGTGTTTCGAGACCTCTTGTAACTTTATTTAATGTTTATTGATTTTTCTGCATGGTCCGTATCACATTTAGAAAATCTTTTATGTGAATTATCTAAGAAAATGTGATGTTTGAGTAAAAATAAGGCTAGAGTTGACCACGATCAGTATTTTTGGTAAACAACCTCGGATCTTTGTTTCGACAATTCCCGTAGGTTCGTATGATATTTTGGACATATACACATGTTTGGTTGGGGTCCCCGGTTACCCGAGCACGTTTCAATGCTATAGGTAAAAGATTGTGAATATTGAATTTTAAGTTGAAATCATTGAGTTTTGATGATTTGAGGTAGCGAGCGAGTTTGTATGATATTATTACATTTGTGTGCATGTTCGGATTGGAGATCGAGGGGCTCCGGTAAGTTTCAGATTCATTTTAGAATGGTTTTGGGACTGCTGGTGCAAGACTATGCTGGTGTCAATTTGCAGGTCTCGTATTTGCGAGAACCTAATTGCAATTGCGAGCCTTGCATTTGCGATGTCATGCTCACAAGTATGAATAGGGAGGTGTGGGATGGGTATAACTTTTGCGATATATTATTCGAATTTGCGGACTGAGATAGCTTTGGATTAGGGACCCAGTAGTCTCTTTTGAAATGACTGCGATGTTTTTGATTGCTTTACAAAGCGAAGCATGTTGCGATGGAGGAGAGCTTCAAAAATGCGAGGGTTATGCAACATTTGCAACGTCTGGAGGGCCTGATGCACTGATCGCCTTTGCGATTAATGTGTCGTATTTGCGGACTTCACAGTTGCGAATATAAGTTTTCAATTGAGATATCTACAGGTGGGTAAAAGATTGGGAGATCGGGACTTAGCTTATTTTACACCATTTTCCAACCCTAAGGTCTCTATAGCGATTCTTTAAGAACTTTTCATCCCCAAATTATTTGGTAAGAAACTTTAACTAGTTTTCAATCAATTTTAATTATTTTTACATGCATTTTAACACCAAATCCATGACTTTCAAATTAAAAAAATGGGAATTTTGGGTAAAATTTAGGGTATTTTTTTAAAATTAAGATTTAGACCTCGTATTGAGGTCTAATTTTGAAACAAATTACATATTCGGGCTTGGGTGTTGATGGGTAGTCGGGATTTGGTCCGCATCTCAGATCTCAGCCAAGTTGGCACGGGGTTTACGTTTATTGACTTTTTTAAAAATTATCAAAATTGAACCTTTTTTATTTGTGGGTAGTTTTTAAAACTTATGTTGGATTCTTCAACTGATAATTTGATATATTAGGTTCGTTTGTAGTCTTGTTCGAAAGACAAAACTGTGATTGATTGTTGATTTTGTTGCGAAAAGAGGTAAGTGTCTTAGTTAACCTTGATTTGAGGGAATTAAAGTACGATTGAGTCTAACTGCTATGTGAAGTATAGGTTGGGGTGGAATATATACGAGGCGTCGAGTGCATATCTGTTGTCCATTATAAGCATGCGGGTGGAAAATTTATCTTAGTTGTACCATGTTATTTCCTTTACCATGCCTTCCATGCGTTAGATAGATTGCTTATTACTTGACTAGTTTCTTGCAGGTTATTTATCATATTGAATTGTTGATTCTTTGCTTATTGTACTGATTAGAGCCCATTTTTATATGTTCCCACCCCATTATTACTTTTGATGCTTTACTTCTTATTTTATGTTTCTTATGTATATCTACACATGTTTCTAGTAGGTGTCTTCACTAAGCCTCGTTACTACTTTGTCGAGCTTAGGCTCGACACTTACTGAGTACATTGGATCGGTTGTACCAATACTACAGTTCTGCACTTCTTGTGCATATTTTAACGTCGATACCAATTGTAAAACCCCATAAATTTGCATAGTTGACTCGGGCAATTTATGTAAGTTAAGAGGGTAATAGAGTCATTCCCGGAGTTCGTGCGGACCCAATAGGGGATAATGGTGATTAGAACATGGTAATGTATGTATTGTTCATGTTGAGGTGGTTGGGAGTGTCAATATAGCAAAAGGAAATAAAAACATAAAAGTTTGAAAAGTTGGTTGAAATTGGTGAAAACAACGCATTTAGGCACTAACGCACGCTCAACGCACGAAAGGAAAAAAAACGTTTGCATGGAATAAACCAGCACATTTTGTCTGTAACGCACGCTCATTGTGCGCTAGGGAATTTTGCCCGAATAGTGATAGCTCACGTTTCACGTGTACCACGGGGCCACCGTGAGTTTTTCTGCAATATATGAGTGCATGGGCGGGGAGAGAAAAAATAAAAGGCTTTAAGGCTATGGCTTCTCTCTCAATCACCCATCCGACCAAGGCTTTCAAATACACACTTAAGGTGAGTGTTTAAGAGTTCTTTTGTGATTATTTCATTTCTCAAACACTAGTTACAATAGGGTATTTTCTTGGATTTCATAGGATTTCTTCAAAATCTCAAGTACACCCCAATGGTTGGCTTTCAAGATTTGGGCTACAAGAGGTAATCCTTCACCCTAAAACCTACATGCATGGATTGTTAGGGAATATATGAGCAAGAAATAAGTATTATCACTTATGGGATGGTGATTGGAAGCCATAAGTGCTTAACCTAGATTATTGGGGTGTTGTAGAGATTGTGTAATGAGTTAATTAGTAAAGTTGGATGGATGTGAGTTCATTGATGATTGTAATGGTGCTAAAGAAGGTAATTTATAGAAAAAGGATGTTGTAGTATCTCTTGTTGGTGGGAATGAGGGATTGTTGGATGAAGGAACACCATTACTAGTGGTAGTAGAATGGTATGCACTCTAGGTGTTTGATAAAATGCCAAAATAACCTAAAATCTGGAAACTTTTACTAATATTGGTCCAATTGAATTATATTGATGTAGATTGAATTTCTAAGAGTAGTGGGAGGTTTTAATATCACTAAAGAGGTTAATAAAAGTATGTTAGCTAAACTCCCTTTCCAGATTCAGGATCCATGAGTTCCTCCTAAGTTCCAATTGTGGTTTGTTCGAACTCATGTTCCTATTGTTCTGAATTGCTTCCAATAATTGATTTTTCTTATTTCTTATGTACTCGAGCCATGTTCGAATTTCCATTATCATATTAAGCTCCCCTCAGTGGGAAAATGTTTAAATATGGTTGTTGTAACCAATTTATATGGTTTGAATCCATGTTTCAATTGTAAATCACAATGCTCTCCTTTGTAAGTATTTCCAATTTGTTCGGAGTTCTTACATACTCGTGAGATGAAACTGTGTATTTCCCTTTTGGAAAAGTATTTCAAGAATAAATGATATATTACTCGTTTATGATCTTAATTTGTACTTTGAATGCCACTCATTTTGCTCCATTCTTTGGAGTGAAATCCATTGTGTGTAAATCCTTCATTGCTAATGAACTTAAAGTTATGATTTCAGAATATTCTATGTGTAGGTTTTTATGATAACGATCCTTGAAAATAAGGAAAGAAAAGTGTGAAATATGAAATACGACCATCGTGCCATGAATTAAGAACTCTATGTATGGCCAAGAAAGTCAACGAAACAATGATGTGAGGGGATAAAATGCTAATGAAGCTATAGCAATGTTATGAGATAAATTCATTTAAAATTCTATTTCCTTTGTATAAAAATATATTTTTGGGAGTATCACTAGCGAACCGAGGAAGGGTGGGTTAAAACAGCTCACACCTGAAACTACACGTGCCGGTGTAGGAGTTGAATTAGATTATTTCCCTTAATTGGGATGAGATTGATGTATTGAGATTATACCCTTTAATTTAGATGAAATTGTCTTTTGCCTTGGATTGGATGTCGACTCACACGACATATGTGGGAAGACGACCAAGCCGATTGGGTGGTGAGGATCCCATGTCGCATGCACGGTGGTTCCTCCTTCTTGGTATCACCTTTTCTTCGCAGCACCATGTCAATCCACATTGATTCGTTGATAGATGGCCTAGCCTATCGAGTTTGTGATTGGACTCTATGCATCATGTGTGGTGTGATGATCTGAGGCTATTGATCTCGCAACCAAAAATGTAAATTTCTCTTTTTGAAAATTGTTATGTTTTAACTTGGCATTTGGATATCATTGGTTTTATCTTGTTGCTTTCATGAATATTACCTGTATATATTAGCGTTCTATTTCATGAGAGGGTATTTATCTTTACATACTAGACCTATTTCATATGTACTAACTCCCCTTTTGCCAGGGGCACTACATCTTTAATGGATGCAGGTGGTTCCTCAGCAGGCAACTTTGATCCTTGTTAGCAGTTACCTTCTTCTCAGCTGATTTTTATAAGCCCTACTATATTCTGGGGCTTAATGTCGCTTGACATTGTACATTATGTTTTGAGATATTTCCGGGTCCTTGTCACTGACACTTGCATACTACTCTTTGGTTATACTTAAAAGCTTCGTAGACAGGCTATGAGTGGTGTTCGTTTTGGGGTAATAAACTAGAAATAGTTGTATTTGTTAAATAATTTATCTCCTCGCAACTATGAACTTATAACTTTTAGAAATTTTAAATGAAGGCTCTATAAGTTATGGATAAAGGATGTGGTACACTTTAATCTTATGATGTCTATTTCTTGTTGTTGATTCTTAAATTGATCATGGGTATGGTTGTATAGACAGAATCAAGTATGATTGCCTTACTGGGATGTCTCGGTCGAGCGCCGGTTGCACCCCCAAGGTCGGGTCGTGACAAGCTTAGTATTAGAGCCTAAGGTTTTAAAGTGTCCTCGGATGTCTCAGAGCCGTGTCTAGTAGAGTCCTTCTTATCGGTGTGTTGTCGAGAACATCTATAATTAAGAGGCTACTTGGAAATTTAGGAATGTCACCCTTCTTTGATATTCTAGATCGTGCGATAGAGCTCAAGATAGGAAGCTAATTTCCCCATCATGTCCCATTTCCATGATGAGTAGACCTCGAGTTCGAAGCAGTAAGGAATGATTGACCGCATATTGAATATGGGTGAGATTTCACAAGGGCTTATTAGGAGAATTGGTAGAGTTGTGGAGGGATTGGAAGCATTAGTTTCTAGAGGAAATGTCCTTGTTTCACCTTAATGTCACCCCGCTACCGAATCATGTGGCGCAAGCACTTAGGAAACGAAAGAGGGTTGTTTGTACCGAAAAACCAGATGTTCAATTTGTAAGAAGCGCCACTTGGGGACATGTTGGGTGATTCTTTAAATATGTTATTGTTATTGAAAGAGGGGGAACAAGAAGAACAAATGCCCTAGGTTAGGTACACCTAGCCTGGTCCGCCCGCCATGTGGAAGGGAACATTTAGCGTCGTGTCGCAAGAATCCTCAAGAGCGTTTTAAGGGTGGTAGGCTTGGGAAATTCCAAAGGCCCACACAAAAACTGCTATAGAGATCTTTACTCCCACTGTGGGGGCTTACAGGAAGGATATGAGGTGTTAGACATCCGCCAATTGAGCTCGATTTTACTACAAGAGTGTTGCCAAGCTAAAGTGCATGAGCAACACCAAAGAAAAAATCGGAAACGGGCAAGTGATAGTCAATGCTTTGACGGAGGCGAGGAAACTTGGCAAGGGCTTTACAATGAGTTGCGGGCTAAGGATGAAAGTTGATCAAGGCAAAGGCATCAAGGCATCAAGGCATGAGGCATTGGTGCCAAGGCAAGGAAAAAATAAAGTGGCAAAGGAAAGCCAAAGTGCAACAGGAAGGCGGTGTGCGCGCAGACTTGTCATAACATTGAGTTGCGTAAAACGGGTCAAGTTCGTGGGCAATGTCATAGACAAAAGGTGGCTACAATGTAGCTGAGTACATGGAATTAGCGCCTCGTTCAAGCCAAGGCATGAAATTGGGAAGCAAACTTCAGATTGACCAAGTCAAGGGTGGTTACCGGCACATGCTTTGCACATGGGGAGCAGTTAGGCTTTGCTAAAATGTTGGCAGCAGTGTTGCACGTTTTTTGGGCCATGATCCTACTATTATTTAGCATGATTTACATGATCCTAGTAGTTGAAGGTTGTCAACTACACTAGGCTAAAATAGTGGGCTGAGTGGGACAAGTGTCTAAGCCTAAAAATGGGCAAAGTGGGTTGTTTCATATTGTTATAAATGGGCAGTACCCTTAAGCTTTTGTGGGAGAGAAAAAAATGTGTGGAGTGCACAATTGAGTTAGGTGATGAGTGGTGATTTTACCACTCGTTTTATCCTCTTTTCGTTAGATTTTGCGTCTCTCAATGATAACATGAGGTCGTTTATAGTGTGTATTGCTCGAATTTCAGGGAAATGATGCCATGAAATGGTTGGTGTTGAATTGGAGTAGAGTTGAGCACAAAGTGGTGAAAAAAATGCACAAAACCTCCAGTGATTCCGCACCTGCGAACTCTGGAACGCTGGTACGACCTTGCACATGCGGAGGATGGAACGCACCTGCGAAGAAGAGCCAAATTGTACAATAGCCGCACATGCGAAACCACAGGTGTGACCTTTCATCTGCATCTGCAGAGATTTCTCAAAATACCCAGGATCACACTTACGATGGTAAGTCCGCTTCTGTGGAGACGCACCTGCGAGAAATCTTCCGCAGGTGCGGTCAACGGGCTTCAAGGCTGGCCAGAATTGTAAAATCTCATTTTCTCTTCCCTAACTCACATATACTCGACCTAGCAGATCTTTTGGGATTTTTTGGGACATTGTAAAACATATTTTGTGTCTTGGAGACAAGGAAGAACATTTGTGGAAGCTAGGGTTTGCACACACACTTGGGTTTTTAAGGTTTCACTCTTGTGGTTAAGGTTTTCTTACCCATTTATGTTTGTTTCTTCATTTCCTTGCTTTGTATTGTATATTTAAGTGTATAGTATTTATTTCCAACACTTGAATCTTGTTTACGAAAATTTACATATTTAAAGTGTGGATTAAGTACCTTATTGTGCTTATGTATTGAATGATTTTGGTTATATGAAGTGAGTTATTGTTTCTCTAATTATTTTTGTTCTTTAATGTTTCCAAAGGGATTAGCTAACCCTAGGACTCGCCCATTAACTCCGAATTAATTTTGGAAAAGATAATTTGGGTTTGGGAAAGATTAATTAACAAGCTTTAACCTTCATTTTATAGATTCTACCTAGGGATAGGATTGAACTACTTGTAGAAATATCCGGGTGTGCTTAATCTCTTAATTGGGTTAGGAATAATTCAATTAGGAAGTCTTGTTAGTCTTTGGGAAAATCTAACTAGGAATTATTATTCGTGGCTAATTAACATAAACTCGCTCATATTTGTAAAATCATGAAATGCATTGGATGGTTACTTGAGTGTAATACCCTATGCATTCATACTTTCTGCCATTGATCATTTTACTTTCTTTCTAGGTTAGTTTATATTTTCGCATTTAGTTATAAATATTATCAAAACCAAAATCTATTTGTTTGGCACTGCGCGATAAGAGATAATTCTCTTGCATTCCTAATCGCCTCCATATTGTTCTCTGTGGGACTCAATCCAAACCTTGTTGGGTAACTATATTTGACATCGATCGCTTACACTATTTTAAGGTGTAATTTGAGCGTATCAAATTTTGGCACCGTTGTCGGGGAACAATTGGCGTAATTTAGGTTGTTTGAGAAATAAGCATAAGTGTGTTGATCCAAACTTGTGAATATTTGTGTAATTATTTTTCTTGCTTATTTTCCTAATTTTTGAAAAAAATAAAATGGCATCATATGATAAAAATTGGTCGGCTGGTTGTTGTTCATATTTTGATGACCCTTGTCCTTATTGTGGAGGACCACACTTGTGGAAAGATTGTTTAAATTCTCCCGGGGATGGATTGTGCGCACAATCTCAAACCTATGAGTGGAGTATTTGTGATAGGTGTGGTTGCCAAAATGGTCATTGGTATGATTGTGTATATTTGTCTGTCCCTTCCCCAAGCCCCAAGTATGAAGAGTCTACTTTTTGTGATGGAACTTTCAGGGGTGAAGAAGTGGAGGGAAATGAGCATGGTAGAAATGGAGAGTTCAAGCTCATGTTGGAATGCTTACTTGAAGAAGGAAACCATGAGCAAAATGCCTTGGAAGAACTTTTGGAGACTAGTCTCCAAAATGATTTGGCACTTGAAATGTTGCACTCACGATGTTATGATTGAAGCTTCAAGGGTTCAAAAACCCTTAGAGGTGAGTGATATCCAAGAACCTTCCTTAGAGGTTGAAGTTGAAAACTCTTCCTTGGTACTTGAATAAAACCAAGAAGAACTCTCAAATGCTCAAAATGAGAGGATGGTGCTCATGTTGGAGGCCATTCTTGAAAATGAGGAAAAGCACAAGTTTGCACTGGAGAAATTGAAGCATGAAGTGACTCAAAATGATGATCACATCCGCACGTTGGAGGATCAAATGCAAGCATTGATGGAGGCTCATCATGCCTATCAAGTTGAAAGTGTGTATGGAAGCCAAGAAGAGTCCAATTCCGAGGGTGAGAGTGAGCTTTACTTTGAGGAATCAAGACTTGAACATCCGCCAACCGACTCCATGAGAGTTAATGATGCCGAGAAAAATATGGAATTAAAGTCAACCGGGGTGATTGAAATTTTGGTTGAAATTGACTCTATTCCGGGAGAAAATGAGGATGTCAAAATCAAAAAATTTTGCAAGTTGGAGGTTTGAAGGCACCTTCCAAGCATTTTTCAATATTGGAATTGTGTGGTGATACGGAAGTTGAACTACACGAATCAATGGAGTTTTGCGAGGAGGCAAAATTCATACCATACATCATACAATTTGAGAAACCAAGAGAGCAAAATGACATTCCTCACATGAGAGCCAAGAATTGAAAATGAAGAAATTAAGGCTTGGCTCGGTCATCTATTTACAACCCCCCACCGCCCGTGGTCACAAGCTTGATTCCAAGCTGGGTGCCCAATTCATATCATCCAAGTGGAGAGAAAAGTGGTAAAGTTGACTTGCGTCGTGCCACGATGTTAAATGCGGCGCTTGGTGGGAGGCAACCCATCGATTTTCAAAATTTTTGATCATTTTTGAAATTTTATTTTTTTAGAATAGCTTATTATATTTTTTCTAACCAATCTGCCAAGTTTCGAAATTTGTGGAGTTGATTTGGGCAGGTCGGGGAGATCGGGTAGCAAAATACAGTGCATAAGGAGCAACAAAAGGGTTGGGCAACACACTGACCAACTCTGCGATGAGGCGAGTGCAAAATGCTATTAGAGAGTTGTCTGTGCGAGCCAAAATTGCGATCGCAAAGTCTACATAGAAAATGTTGCTAAGCCCAGGGTTTCCGCACCTGCGATCATGGCAGCCTCAGGTGCAGCTTCGCAGAAGAGAACTATGACCCGCAGGTGCGGGTTTTTTACGCATGTGCGATCGCTCTCTCGCATGTGCGCAACCGCAGGTGCGGTAAAAACTCCGCAGGTGCGGAAAGCGTACAACTAAATCCCAAAACACATCCCTTAGGTCAGTTGTTTTTGTATTAGCCCCAAACTCCAAGCAAAAATAAAAATTGTTGCCTCACATCTCTCATCTCTCACGCTCAAGATCACAAGAGACCTAGGTATTCTCAACCCCTCACTTCCTTCTTCTTCTCTATACTTTTCTTCATTTGTTTTCTTATGCCTCACTGGCCGGTTCTCAGTGTTAATTCACTCAGTAGTTTGTTTTTTTTACTTATTTATTTCATTTTGTTTCCCTTCTAATTTAGGATAGAATTAGAGTGAGGATTTGGTTGAGAGTAGGAAATGTGTGCTGGCTTCAATGAAGCAACAAATTGTTGTCACGACCCGAAATCCCACCTTCAGGCCGTGATGGCACCTAACATTGAACCCGCTAGACAAGCCAACGTTTGAACTAAATAACTTCATTAACAACTAAAATGAATAAGATAACTAAGGACACGGTGGTCAACAATACGGTGGTCAACAATATGAAAGTTAACTAAGTTCAAAATAATATAGCAAGCTTCGAAATAAAACCCATATATATAACCCAGAACTGGTGTCACATACTCACGAAATGTCTATGAGATTACTAAATACAATGGTCTGAAAATAAGTACATACAACTGTCTTTGAAACTATAAAATAAGATAGAACTGAAAGAGAAGGGTAGAAGGTGACGCCAAGGCCCACGAACGTCTGCGGGTCTACCTCGATGTCTCCTGAATGGACTGATGGAATGCTCCCTCCGTCAGTGCCCACCGGGCCCGACTGCGTAATCTGCACAACATAAAGAACTGCAGGTGCAACATCAGTACAACCGACCCCATGTACTTAGTAAGTTCTGAGCCTAACCTCTGCGAAGTAGTGACAAGACTAGGACCGACAACAATATGTACCTGTGCAATTCTACATAATAACAGGAAAATATCGATGGAAATAAACAAGTAAATACATATACGTGGAGAACATGCTGGGGATAAAAGGGACAATAAATACTAGCATAGTAGAACATGGTAACAACTGAAATGTAAAAGTAAGAAGGAATTTAACATCGCAGAACAGATAATGAACCGCAAAGGCACGTCATGTCCCATCGTGCATAATCTCACAATCAATCGGCATGGAATGTCCCCTCGTGCGTAAATAGTAAAATCACTGGACACGGAATGTCCCCTCGTGTATAAATAATAAACACTCGGCACGAAATGTCCCCTCGTGTAATAAATAATACACAATCGGCACGGAATGTCCACTCGTGCAATAAATAACAAACAATCGGCACGACATGTCCCCTCGTGCGATAAATAATAAACGATCGGCACGACATGTCCCCTCGTGCGATAAATAATAAACACTTGGCACGACATGTCCCCTCGTGCAATAAATAATAAAAAATCGGCACGGCATGTCCCCTCGTGCGATAAATGATAAACACTCGGCACGACATGTCCCCTCGTGCAATAAATAATAAACAATCGGCATGGCATGTCCCCTCATGCGATAAATGATAAACACTCGGCACGGCATGTCCCCTCGTGCAATATAATAAACAATCGGCACGGCATGTCCTCTCGTGCGATAAATAATAAACGATCGGCACGGCATGTCCCCTCGTGCGATAAATAATATAAAACAACAATATAACGCAAAAACTAACAATAAGAAATCTCAAGTGTACAAAAATACTCAACCAAATTCTATCGTCCCGGCAAGGGACTCAGCTATAACCAAACTCACTTAGAAATACAATTTCAACAGTAAAAGCCTCAACTGAACAAATAATTCGATAACTTCCCACGTCATGAAACAACATCAATGTATCACTTCTAAATCGCCAATTACTCATAGTACAGAAATTTTAAGAACACGGTATGATTCATCATGATTGACCCACGAGCATGCTTGACCGCAACATATAGGTACTCGTCACCTCACCTATACGTTGGACATGAATTACACATAGCAAATAAGACTCTATACCTATTCCCTCAAGCTAAGGTTAGACCAAACACTTACCTCGACTCCAAAATGCAAGTCAAGCCTCAATCACAGTCTTTCCTCTCGAATCCAACTCTGAATCGATAATATCTAGACATAATTGATTTATTAACATCAATAATCACTCAATAAACCAATTCCAAAGCCTAATTATACATTTTCTATCATCCTTCCAAGAAATACCAAAATTCGACCCCGGGCCCGCACGCTCGAATCCTGAAAATATTCGAAGGAATCAGTCACCCATAGCCTAAGGATCATTAATATGAAGTTCCACTTGAATTCATAGCATTAAACGGACAATACGCAAATTTTCTCAAGAACCCTAAATTTACTACCCAATTCTTGATTTTCCATCAATTTAGTAGGTAATCCCATTAATAATTCATGCATGAAACTAGTATTAGGAAGGAATTAACTTACCTTAACAGTAACTAGGTCGTGGTGTGTTCTTCCCAAGCTCACAAGTCTCTAATGGTGGTGGAAAAGGAATGAGATGAAGAAATCCCGTATTTTAAAGATTATGCACTGTCTGGCCTACAGGGATTCCGCACCATCGGCTCGAGGACCGCACCTGCGGTCTCGCTCCTGCGAGCTGGGGCTTACATCTGCGGAAATGGGCAAGAGGTGCTGGGGTCGCTCCTGCGGAGGGATTACCGCACCTCCAGTTCCGCTCCTGCGGACCTTTGTCTGCACCTGCGAGAAAGGGGGACCTCACCTGGGGTCGCACATGCGATGCTTGGGACCGCAAGAGCGGTCCCGCACCTGCGACTGGGCAACCGCACCTGCGGTCACATCAGAAACAGGTGCACCAACAACTATTTTAACTGGTTTTTAGCCCTGTTTGGCATTCGGGAGGCACCTGGGCCCACCCGAGCCCCCGTCCAAATGTACCAACAAGTCCTAAATCATAATACAGACTCACTCGAGCCTTTGGAACACCCAAAACACTGCTAAATCTCAAAATCACACCCCAAAACCTCTAAAACCAAAACTTAAGAAACTTCAAGTTCTTGATTTCTATATCGATGCGCCGGACCGACCCATACAATTCAGAGTGACATAAAATTTTGTAAACAACTCATGATAACCATATTAAACCTGTTCTGGGCTCCGGAACCATAATACGTGCCCGGTAACGCAGTTTTCACATCAAAGTTCATTTTCAAAAGCCTTTATTATTTTCAGAAAACAATTTTCTTTAAAAATTTATTTCTCAGACTTGGGACCTCGGAATTCGATTCCGAGCACACGCCCAAGTCCCATGTTTTCCTACGGACCCTCCGGGATCGTCAAATCACGGGTCCGAATCCGTTTACCAAGAATGTTGACCAAAGTAAACTTTATTAAATTAATTATCATAAATTCAACTTTTCATCAAATTTCCACATATAGGCTTTCCGGCTACGCGCTCGGGCTGCGCACGCACATCGATGTGAGATTAACGGAGGCTCGGGGCCTCAAAATACAGTTTTAGTCAAATTTACACAGGATGACCTTTTGAGTTATCATAATTATGGGGCTGTTTTGAGAACCCAAATCATGTGAGGAGAGAGTAAATTTTAAATGCCCACAAAGTGTTTGGTTAATTGAATAAACAAAAATTTAGTGCTAAGTACCTCAATCTCATTGTTAATAAATTAGTACTAGGTTGGTGCACTAATCTGGAAGTCTTGAGTACAGATTAGCATCCAAAAACCAAGCCAAACTTAAAAATGGTGAAAACGTCTGGGAAGATGCACCTTGGGATGACCGTCCGCAGGTGCGAGAGAATTTCCGCAGGTGTGGCTCCGCACCTGCGAGCCCTTCCCCGTAGGTGCGATATTCTATGCAGGTGCGCCTATTGTTCCGCAGAAGCGCAACCGCACCTGCGGTAAAAGTTCCGTAGGTGCGGAAACTAGGAAAATCTGCCAAAAACTGAATGTTTGCAAGTTGGCCTTCCCGAACACGTTCGACTCGATTCTTTGGCCTAATTGCAGTGTTTTAATATGCTTAACAAGATTCCACAGCTGGACTAACTTTGTTTTGATTTTTTGTAGGTACTTTGACTTAAAAATGAATCCGAACACACACCTAAATGCCGCTCTTGGCCATGAAATCGAAGAGGATGTTTAGGAACAATATGACAATACCCATTTCATGTCCGCTGACTGCCCTCACCGATATTACGACAATCTCCTCACCAAGAAATTGGTGCTTGAGAAAGGGATTGCGGAGGAAAAGTTGGTTGAGATGCTACCGGATTTTGGTGGTCGGTTGGTGTCCTCTGGGTGGTCGTGATTCATTCCCACTCATTGCAAAGCAAATGATACATGGGTTCGCGAGTTTTACACCAATCTCAAGCGGACAAACTTCTCCGATCCTCAACTTATAATCAGGGGAAAATAGTGAGGTTAGAGGTGGAAGAAATCAATGCTGCCCTCGGAATTCCAAACCACCCAATTGAGCCAGTACTAAAGAGAGATCATTGCGATAATTCGGCATGGCTTTTGTCCAAGCTGTATCCTGAAAGTGTGAGAGCATAGTGGGCCAACAAAATAAAAGGCCTGAAGTCAAACAGCTTCACAGCCGAGGCAAAGATATGGCTGTATATACTATGTAGCCTTAAGCATTGCTTGCCTTCTTGACAGCATTCCAGTGAATGCATGCTATTATATTCTGAGCGAGCTGCGGCAGTATTTGCTTGATGATGGAGCAGGGTTGATGTTTCCGTCCTTGATCACCAAGTTGTGTCAGTAGGCACAAGTTGAGGAGCGCCACACTGATCAGTGGGTGCCCGCCGACAAACCCTTCCACCCGCTCAGAGTCAAGGGTGAGGGTGGAGCAGTAAAAAGCAAGAAGAGGAAGACCACTACCACCACCACTGCTGGAGCTGGATCCTCCTCACAGCCTGCTGCAACAGAGGGTCCTTTTGGGGAGATGAACTCCCAATTTGCTATCCTGCGGGACCTAGTGTCCAAGCTCCCCACTGGACCTTCCACGTCATAGCCTCAACCTCCACCTAAGTACTACTCCAGGGCTGAGATGCAGCAGTATTTTGATACTCAGGACAGGATGGCAGCATCTCTTTCACAGCTTGACACCGCTTACACCAGCCTGGCCAAGGCACATGTTGACCTAAAGGAGTCATTTGACAAGGAAAAGGAGAAAAATAAAAAGAAAGGTAAGATCCTGGTCAACGTATGGAGAGGAGTCAATGCGATCTTCAGGTGGGGGCAGTCGAGCAAGAAGCTGCCAGTTGCGGATGCTGATGACAGTGAGGACTACTCGTTCATGACTTATGGTGATGGTGCAGATGCAGATGCAGATGCAGATGATGATGATGATGATGATGATGATGATGATGATGATGACGAGAGTTCTCAGCAGCATTGACCAGCCTTTTCTCCTGCAGTCTGCTAGTCTGATGCAGACCTCAGGGAGACCCTCAAACGATGCTCTTTTATTTTGATGTTGTGCAGTGGAGACACTGCAATATTTTTAGTTTGGGGTGGCTTTTCTACATTGTATTTATTATGACTTTGTTTATGACATTGTTTATGACATTGTTATGTGCTCTTGCCGGGCTTATGTGTTATGTATGGATATTATGTGGCCTTGCCGGGCTTATTATGGATTATGTTAATGGTTTTTACTAAGTTTGGTGTGATTAGTTTTTATTTTTCTTGTATCATTTATTTTCTTTAGTAGTTACTTCTATCTTAGTTTTTAGTTGTTATTAGTAGCTTTGTTCTTTAATTGTTATTTCCTTAATAATACTTCCTTGGGTTTTCTTCATGCTACGGTTCTTTCTGAAGGAACATTTTTGAAGTGAACAGGGTGACTTTTCCCTATGATAGATGGTGTGAAAACTTTCTTAAGGGAATTGGTCTTGTTTTTTCCTGTACAATAGCCGCACCTGCGGAGTAGTCCACGCACCTGCAGAACCGCAGAAACGACCTTTTGTCCGCATCTGCGGAGATTGCTCAAAATACCCAGGATCGCACCTGCGATGGTAAGTCCGCTTCTGCGGAGACACACCTGCGAGGAATCTTCCACGGGTGCGGTCAACGGGATTCAAGGCTGGCCAGAATTGTAAAATCATATTTTGTTCCCTAACTCACATATACTCAACCTATTAGATCTTTTGGGATTTTTTTGGACATTGTAAAACATATTTTGCGTCTTGGAGACAAGGAAGAACATTTTTGTAAGCTAGGGTTTGCACACACACTTGGGTTTTGAAGATTTCACTCTTGTGGTTAAGGTTTTCTTACCCATTTATGTTTTGTTTCTTCATTCCGTTGCTTTGTATTTTATATTGTGTAGTATTTATTTCCAATACTTGAATATTATTTATGGAAATTTATATATTTAAAGTGTGGATTAAATACTTTGTTATGCTTATGTATTGAATGATTTTTGGTTATTTATGAAGTGAGTTATTGTTTCTTTAATTATTCTTGTTCTTTAATGTTTCCAAAGGGATTAGCTAACCCTAGGACTCGCCCATTAACTCCAAATTAATATTGGAAAAGATAATTTGGGGTTGGGAAAGATTAATTAACAAGAACTTGAGGCTTTAACCCTCATTTTATAGATTCTACCTAGGGATAGGATTGGACTACTTGTAGCCATATCCGGGTGTGCTTAATCTCTTAATTGGGTTAGGAATAATTCAATTAGGAAGTCTTGTTAGTCTTTGGGAAAAGCTAACTAGGAATTATTATTCGTGGCTAATTAACATAAACTTGCTCATATTTGTGAAATCATGAAATACATTGGATCGTTACTTGAGTGTAATACCCGATGCATTCATACTTGTTGCCATTGATCATTTTACTTACTTTCTAGGTTAGTTTATATTTTCGCATTTAGTTATAAATATTATCAAAAACAAAATCTATTTGTTTGGCACTGCGTGATAAACGATAATTCTCTTGCATTCCTAATCGCCTCCATATTGTTCACTGTGGGATTCGACCCCAACCTTGTTGGGTTACTATATTTGACATTGATCACTTACACTATATTAAGGTGTAATTCGAGCATATCATTACGAAAGAGTCCAAAAGTCTAGTTTTCAAGAGTGAAAACACCTAAGGCTAAGAAGAGTGATCTTTTGTTGTACGCGGATGTACCTTGAGTTGAGTTTCTTTGTATGCTCAAGCTAAATACAAAGTTGTAAAAGAAATTTCTTGTATATTGTGCCTTGTGTTCTACTTTATATTCTGTTTCCTTTATCAAATTTCGTTGCCTAAACGTTCCTAAAACGTAATACGTTGAAAGCTGCCTAAAAATAATCTAAGTCTAAAGTCGCTGGAATTTTGGCTAAGTGTTAGAGCAGGCTGAAGTCAAGTGTAAGACTTGACTGTCGCGCATGCCGTTTTGGAGTGACATAGAATTCTCTTGTGGCAACTGGTATTAGAACGAAGTAGGTTCGTAACGGAGACATAACGGGCAGTGGCGGATTTCATGGTATTGTTTGAGAACATAGCCGGTGGTAACAATGAACTGTGGGAAAGGCTAATGAAATTAGAGGCATTGGTGGGAAATGTCCCTGAAGGTGAAGAAATGAAGACTCAGTGACAAGGCTTGCCTACCTTGAGGCAGAAGTGGCAAAGCTAAGTCAAGAGAATGCAGATCTAAGGAACGAGACAGTTGTGCTACAACGTGCTGTGGGCGAGGATGCTGCTCAAAGTGGTGCTGATCGTCTCAAGGTAAAGATCCCAGAACCTAAGGCATTTGGTTGTGCAAGGAGTGCATGTGAATTGGAGAATTATCTTTCGGATATAGAGCACTACTTTCATGTTATTTGTGTACAAGACAAGGAAGAGAAAGTAACCTTGACTAGCATGTATTTGAGTGACGATGCTAAGTTATGGTGGCGCACTCATGTGGTTGAAGATGAATGTTTGGGCAGACAAAAGATTGAGTCGTGGGAGCGGCTTAAAGAGGAATTGAAGGATCAATTTCTTCCTAGCAATGTGTCTTGGATTGCTAAGGAGAAACTGGAAAAGTTGAGGCAAACATGATCAGTTAGAGCATATGTCAAAGAATTCACTTCTTTGATGTTGAGCATCAGCAACATGTCGGAAGAAGAAAAGTTGCACAACTTCATGAGCGGGCTGCAACAATGGGCACAACATGAGTTGCGAAGGTAGAATATTCAAAACCTCGCAAGTGTTGTGGCTGCGGTGGATTCATTGGGTGATTTTCACTTGGGTGAGGAGACTTCTGCTTCAAAGTCTAACGAGGGACGGAAAGAAATGTTGTATACGGCTAAAATCGGAGAGGCCGATTTTACGGTTGGTATGGCCTTCCACCATCCGCATTCGAAAGGCTCAAGGCACAACTCGAGGATTCGACCCCTAGGGTTCCCTATGATCTACCTCGAGGCAGCACCAATCAGCAGTAGTCGCGGAAAAGCGGGAAACTCACGAAAGGCACGTGTTTAAAGTTGACCAGGTCTGCAAGAATAGTACAAGTCCGTACCATGGAATTAAAATGACTGTACCAGCTACATATCTTTGTAATAAATGTTTATGTACTATGTTGGGATTTTCTTCTCCTATATAAAGGGGACCCTTATCAGTTTTTGCACACATGATATTGAATACAAGAGCATTCTCTGCTCTCTAACTCAAACATCCTCTATTGCCTCTTTACTGATTTATTACTTACATTTATTGCATTTCATTAATTGTTATTCATTTATTGCTTATCATTGATCATAAATAGGCGCCCTGTAGGCCCTAATAACTATTATAGCTTCATCGATCCTTCACTATTAAGCATCGAGCCTCGATCTCGAGGACCAATCTCGGACGACTCGAACCCCCCAATTCTGGGCAGACTGGTTTGCCCATCTTACTCCTCTATACTTTTTACCTTGTTTCTTTAACTCATATTTAGCATCTATCGCCTAACAATTAGTATTAAAATAAATCACATATTCTTATAACCACAAATCAAATTTAATTGTGATTACTATTTTCAAGGTTAACAGTTTGGCGCCCACCGTGGAGCTAAAAATAATAGTGGTTGTTTTAGTGCTGGTTTACTAAAAATCACAAGTTATTCTTCACACTTTTTCTTGTCCAAGAATCTTTGATTTCAGGTCAAAATGTCTAACTCAGTGAATGTACATGAAAATAACGGCCCTAAGGATCACGGAGAGAATGGTGTAGTTGTTTCAGGCACTGGTGTTCCACCGCAAAACCCTGAGGACGCACCAAACCCGATCCTAATGGATGTGGGCTCACGCAATGCCAATATTATCTCCCGCACTGATGGAGGCATACGCTGAGAAAATGAACAGGAGGTTCAGAAGACTCCAGCTCGGGAAGAAAGAGAGGTTAGCCTTCACATCATTTTTGAAATGTTGCAGGCACAACAATTGGCGATTGCTCAGCTGCAAAGCCATCAAGAAACTCCAAGTACAGTAGCACCGGGAACGAATCCTCGAGTCAAACCAACACTAGAGAGGTCGACCGATAACGAATCAGCAGCCGGCTCCGCCATCATAAAGATGCTTGAGGACCTCACGAAGAGGATCGAAGCGGGCGAAAAGAATATAGAAGCTAATGACAAAAAGGTGGAAACCTACAATTCAAGGGTCGACCAGATCCTAGGTGCACCCCCAATTCTGAAAGGTGTAGACTCAAAGAAATTCGTGCAAAGACCGTTCCCATCAAGCGTAGCTCCGAAGCCCATCCCGAAGAAATTCAGAATTCCCGACCTCCCGAAGTATAACGAGACCTCGGACACCAACGAGAACATCACTTCCTACACTTGTGCCGTAAAGGGAAATGAATTGAAGGAGGAAGAGATTGAGTTCGTCCTTTTGAAAAAGTTTAGAGAAACATTATCAAAGGGGATATGATGTGGTATCACAACCTAAACCTGAATTCAGTAGACTCATTTTCCATGCTGGCAGATTCTTTTATCAAAGCACACGCCGGAGCATCAAGGTTGCTACAAGGAAATCCGACGTCTTCAAAATCAAATAGAGGTAAAACGAGATGCTATGAGAATTCATATCTCGCTTTCAGATGGAGCAAATGGAATTACCACCGGTCTCCAATAACTGGGCAGTGCAGGACTTCACTCAAGGCTTGAATGGACGAAGCTTAATAGCTTCGAAACTATTAAAGCAAATTTTGGTCGAATTCCCCGCCGTCACTTAGGCGGATGTCCACAACCGGTACCAATCCAAGATCAGGGTCGAGGACAACCAGCTGGGAGCCCCTTCAGGCTCAGTATACCCTATCAGGCTCCTGGCACAGGAATTATTGCCAAACAAGGATAGGTATCAACCATACACTAAGGATCGAAAATACGCCCCGAGGGACAACATACCTCGGAATGACCGACGGACAGATCGAGGGCAGAATGCTCGGGGACTCGTAAGCCGAGTCGGTTTCAAAAGAAATACAGGACCAGGGGAGGAACCCCGACTATTAGAGTACAACTTCAATATTGATGCTTCAGACATCATGTCGGCCATTAGTAAAATGAAAGACACAAGGTGGACAAAGCCCATATTATCAGATCCTTCGCAAAGGAACCATAACTTGGTGTGTGAATTCCACGACACACACGGTCATAGGATTGAAGACTGCAGACAGCTCCGAGAGGAAGTAGCCCGACTACTCAACAAAGGGCACCTCCGAGAATTCCTCTGTGACTGAGCTAAAAATCAATTTCGAGAAAGAGAGGTGAATAGGAAAAATGAGACAGAATAGCCACAACATGTCATCCATATGTAGCTCACAGGAACTTGTGCTCAGACGGACAAAAATATCCATCACCAGGGAAAAGCGAACTCGAGGTTACATACCCGAGGACGCTCTCACATTTAGCGACGAGGACATCCGGATCTTGTCTCAGCCTCACAACGACGCATTGGTAATCTCTTTTATTGTGAATAAATTTCAAATTAAACGTGTGCTCGTGGATCCAGGTAGCTCGGCCAATATAATTAGGTCAAGGGTGGTGGAGCAGCTCGGACTGCTCGACGAGATCGTCCTTCCCTCTTGAGTTCTCAACGGATTCAACATGGCAAGCGAGACAATGAAAGGGGAGATCACCCTCTCAGTCAACATGGCCGACAATACTTAAAAGACCAAGTTTAACATCATCAACGGAGACATGAGGTAGAATGCCTTGCTCGGAAGGACGTGGATACACTACATAAAAGCAGTACCGTCAACCCTTCATCAAATGATGAAGTTTCCCACGAATGAGGGAATAAGA
This sequence comes from Nicotiana undulata, assembly GCA_005239495.1. NCBI lineage: Eukaryota > Viridiplantae > Streptophyta > Magnoliopsida > Solanales > Solanaceae > Nicotiana > Nicotiana undulata. Next base: position 95,006 of record ML279794.1, on the reverse strand, counting down.
ACGGTACACGGGGAACAACATGCAGTGAAAGAGATGTTTGCGGTGCACGATGTGGCACCAATATTGACACCTTCAACATCAAAGAATCCAAAGGTTAAGCAAACGGTCGAGTAGCAGTCACAAGCTACACTCTCGGTTGCACCCGAGTTAAAAAGCAGAGGACCATACCGCATCCGCGGAACAAAGCAGTTGAAGCACATCGAGGCTCGAACGCCATCTCTTCAAAGGTATAACCATCTCCCTTTTATTTAAATTTTACAGTGAACGATGTGTAGTTTTCCGATTGGAAAAATCAAAGCACTTTCCAGCTCGAAGATCTTAAGTTTTAAAGCATCCGTCGCACTCTTTTTTCCCTTATATCGGATTTTATCCTGAATGGGTTTTACCGACAAGGTTTTTAACGAGGTGACATCTATATGCTACCTAAGAAAGACTCAACTAGTATTCAAGGCTTCTCTTCAATCAGCCTCGAATACTGTGGGGCATCCCCCCGGGAGGTTACCTCCTCGTAGAAATCAAGGTAAGCCAATGGGTCTCAATAGGAAAATGATGTATCAGGCCAAACAGTTGAATGAATCGTGTCCACATAGAATAATCGAACCCTCGATGGCAAAACAATGTATACTTGTACCAAGCAATAAGAGGAATACCTTTTATCCCCGAAAGCTTTGAGTTTCGAAAATGATTTGCTATTTTCACAAGAAACGACCCAAGGGTCAGAAAGTTCCCGAACGCTCGGGACTCACACCAAAAACTCGAAGCTGTAAGACCTCACGGTCGGATACTTCGAGTCCACCAGGCCTCAATAAGGCGACATCAAGATCGCAAGAAACGGCTCTAGGGCCAAAGACTTTCGATGTCTCGGGGACTCAATGACTGTCACCTCATTAAGCTATCAAAGCTCGAGGCCACAAGAGCCCAAGCGGGCAATCTCGAGCCCGAAGCCCCCCCATATGACGACACCAAATCTGTAAGTCCTACGGGCATTATTGAGTTTGTAAGTCCTACAGGCATGATCAAGCATGTAAGTCCTACGTGCATGATCAAATCTGTAAGTCCTATGGGCATGATAAAAATTGGAAGACCTCAAGTAAGGCATGTCCGAATTATATGACTTTGAAAAAGGCACAATCCCGATTTTAAAGCCAAGGCTATATATTCGAACTTGTAATACCCCTAAAAAGGCATACCCTCGATATAGACGCCGAGGCTACCTTACTCTGGGACTAAAAGGCTATGACAAAACATAATGACTACGGTTATAAGGCTACGACCAAACATAATGGTTACGGTCAGAAGGCTATGGACAAACACAATGACTACAGTCACAAGGCTATTGTCAAATCAACGCGACTCGAGGATGCCCGACCATCGCTATAAAATCAAATCCTTCGAAGATAATTCGAAAAGAACTGGTTAAATGAGGCTACCCTCGGCATAAGCAAAAGAGAGCTTCGATCATGTTCATGTCAGATCCAAATAATGAAAAGGCTTTTAGACAATTCGGCCATAGGGCAAAACCTTCTGAGGTGCTCATTTACCGTCACACAATGACTCACAGTCGAGGTTCTTGTCGAGCCGTCGAAGGTCGGGCGAACACAAACACTTCCAAAAAGTCTTTAAACGAGCGAAGAATATAGAAACACTAAAGGTCATACCGACCCGACGCATAAGAGCCTACGGGCCAGCCTAAAAGGCCTCAGGGCCAATTTAAAAACCTAAGGGTCAATGAGTTCGAGTCGTAACGCGACTCAAGGAGTGAGCCCAAAATGGTTAACTAAAATGCCTCAGGGCAAAAACATAGAAGCCTACGGGCCAACATAAAAAAGCCTACGGGCCGATCAAAGGTCATATCGACCCTATGCGTAAGAGCTGAAACTCCAGCCTAGCAAGCCTCATGGCCGATCTGTAAACCTAAGGGTTTTACCTTGAATTCATATGGCTAATCGTTGACAAACATAGAAATTTGGAAGACAAAAAAGACAAACACAAGTGAATTGAAAGAATCAAAAGATTTTTCACATGTATGTATTACAAATATACACTCACAAGTGCTCCCACAGGGAGTCTTATACAAAGAAGAAAAAGAAAGCCTAGTCTACTTTCCCCTCGGGGACCGTGGCTCTATAAGCCTCTTCTTCATTATCCTCGGAATCATATACGAGGAATTTGGCGTAGTATTCATTCGCCCTAGCCTGCTCTATCTATTCCGAGAGATCGAAGCCCCTAGCATGGATCTACTTGAGGGTTTCTATTCGGGATCTGAATCAGGCATAGTCTCTTCTCTTGCTTTCACGATCAGAAGCCCCTCACAACATGGCTTGAGCATCAGCAGCGTCTTTCAAGTAGACGGCTACTTTCTTATCAGCCTTAGCTCGAATCTCTTCAGATTCAGCTCAAGTGTCTACGACCTCGGCCTTCGTCTTTAAGATATCAGAATCGAGCTTTACAATCCTGCTCGCCTGCACTGAGTTGTCTTCACTAGCAGTCCAGAGGTGCACTTCGAGGGCGGAAAGCTTAGCTAAAACATTCTTTTTTGCCGCAACATGGGCGTCTATCTGAGCCCATAGCCCATTGCACTCATGCTCCGCCCGACCAACTTTGCCCCAAAGGCGTTCCAGGTCCTCTGTCTTACTCTGCAGCTGCAATATCCAAATACAAATCTCAGAAGATGAGAGTAGAAACATGCATATCATCGAAAATGAAGGATACCTGTCTTTCGAGGCGGTCTTCTTAGTTCAAGTGACTTACCTCATGCCGAAGTTGTGCCAACTCATTTTCCTTTTTATCACAAAGAAGCTTGAGGGATTTCTCCCCGTCCAAGGCTTTTTGAAATCGAGCCTCGCAGCGAAACAACTCGGACTTGAGCTTGTTGAAAAGCCTATGAAAAAGAAGCTTCGGTTAGAAGAAGAAAGCACAGAGTGAAGAAAGATGCAAAAATCATCAAAACTTACCAAAGAAAAAAAACCGTTGGGCCTCCTCGAAGGCCGAGCGAGCATCTCCTGGTCTTGTCTCTTCGGCCCCAGTTGAACCGTCCCGTGAGGGGACATAATCTTTAGGGATTCCGCTCCCATTGGGCCCGAACATCCCTCGAAGTACCTTCGACGGGAGAAGAAAGCGGCAGTAGAAGAGCCTTTCCCCTCAAAGTACCTTTGGCCGGGGAAGAAAATGGTGGCAAAGGAGGACTCGTTCCCCCAAGGCTAAAGACCTAGGGCCTGACAGTCCGGGCTTCATTTCATTTATACCTCTAGGTAGATCTTGCCTCGTTACGAGCTCCCACGCCCAATGAGGGACCCTTCCGCTTTTTATCACTCTTCGGCCTTGAAACAAACGACCCTTCCTCCTCTCTGAAAGGACATGGCCTCATATCGGGGAACCCTCTGACATCTGCAGAAAGGATGTTGTTAAGAAAGAAGGTTTTTCCTTAAAGGGAAGAGCCTAATCTCACTGACATTGAAGTTTGACCTCCCATCTACCCTTCGGCAGGTCTCGCCACTTATGCTCGTCGTAAGTCGAGCAAGCCATTATCTTCCGGGTCCAATCCTCCAAATCGGGGATATACCATGGAAACCACGGGGTCGCTGCAGAAAGAGAAAGAAAACTATAATACGGAGTCAGCCTCCACTATAAACCAAAATGGTAAAAACAGAAGTGTACCACTTACGTGTGGAATTCCGTTTCTCAGGAAACGGTAGGAATTCTGCGGGGATGATGTCGACAGTTCGCACCCGAACAAATTGACTCATCCACCATCGGTCATCGTCTTCCTCATTCCTGGAGGTAGAGGATCGGGTAGTCCGATGTTGTAAAGTAACTAGGCGTTGACAATGCAGGGGCCGGTACAATCTGATGAGATAGTTGAGGGTGAACTCGAGCCCGGCCTTTTCCACGATGACGGATAAACCTGTGCCAGGATGACCTGATATTTCTTACAAAACTCGAGCACAACTTTATCAAGAGGGCCCAACGTAAAGGGGAATGTGTATACGTGCAAAAACCCCTCTACGTGAGTCGTGATGTTCTATCCGAGGGAAGGTACTCGCAGTACCACCTTTTCTCCCCATTCGCAATCTCTCCTCATCGCCTCAAGGTGTTTCTCTCCTATGGATGAGATGGACCTCGATGCATGCTCCCGATGGCCATGAACACTGGAAGACCTCCCTAATGCAAAATCCCTCCTCGAGACAAAGCGTGCCGAGGTCTACTCACCAGAAGTCGGCAGTGTACCACCGACCGAGCGAGAAATAAATGTAGAACCTTCCTTTTGCTGACAAACCGGCTTGGGTGTATCAGCCATAGCAATGGTGAAACAAGAAAAGGGAAATTAAAACTTAGGCGAAAGTTTTGAATTAAAAAAAAGAGCTAGTGCAAGAAAGAAGGACTTTATAAAGAAGACAATTACTCAAAGCAGCAACGTCTTCAAATGAAGAAAGCGAATGTACATATAGAGCAAGCGGCGACTGCTCGCCTTCTTCTAAGGCCAACTAATTCTGACCATGCCATTACCGCTTTTGGTGAAATGAACTGGTGGGACCACCTTCAGTCACTTCACAGATCATGTCTTATGAATGACACTGTCCAAGGGCTCGAGGTCCCCATATCAATCTGACCTTGAAATGGTACCCTATCTCGAGGATCTCAGTTATCACAACTACGGATTCTAAGGAGCCTTCAATGTACATCTAACCTCGAGAGGGTACCCGATCTCGAGGATCTATGTTATTATAATAATGTGCTCTAAGGAGCCATCCGTGCCGATCCAACCTCGAGATGGTGCCCGATCTCGAGGATCTCAGTTATAGTATATGTGGGTTCTAAGGTGTTTTCAATGTCTATTTAGCCTCGAGACGGTACCTGGTCTCAAGGATATTTGTTACTACAAATACGGGTTCTAAGGGAATTATCAACCCAGCCTCGAGATGGTACCCAATCTCGGTGGTCTCTATTACCGCAAACATGGGTCCAAAGGGGTCGAGATCCTCGTATCAATCTAGCCTCGAGATGGTTCCCAATCTTGAGGGTCTCTGTTATTATGACTATTGGCCCTAACGGGCAATCGATATTAATCTGACCTCGAGATGGTACCTGATATCGAGGGGTCCTATTATTCCAAGCACGAGCTCTAAAGAGTCGGCATCGAAAATCGAAAAATTACCTATGAACTGTAAAATATAAGACTCGAGACAAAGAAAAGAGTTCCTTGGAATTCCTAAAAAATATTTACATAAGTATCCTTACAAAGCTCCTCCATGAAGCCGATGCACAGAAACAAAGAAAAAAAAGGCAAAAATAGTGGGTTAATCTACTCCTCGCCCCTGCTATTATTTGAGTCGCTACCGGAGCCGCTACCAGAGCTCTCGTCTAAAGAAGATGAAAGTGTCGATTCTTCTTCCAAAGCCCTGGCTTTCTCGACCTCAGCAGATAGATCGGCACCCTTGGCGCTTGCCTCTTCGAGTGCTTGCCTCATGGCTTGAGAACGAGCATGGACAATGGCCCGAGTCATCTTCAGCTTGGCCTTTTCAGATATCTCCCTAGCCCGATTATTGGCGGCATCAACATTCCTTTTGTATGAGGCTACGTGCTCATCGGCCTCAGATTTAGCAGCAGACAATGAAGTGACTTCCTGCTGAGCATTCCAAATGAGGTCCTAAGTCGAGGTCAACTCGCTTCGCAAAACATCCCTCTCCGAGGCCACGACCCCAATCTGTTCCTTCATCTCAAGGATCTCCCTATCCTTGGTTGCGGCCTCTTCCCGCAGTTTCTCCACTAGAGCACTCTATTGCTCAATCTACAAAATAAAACAAGTTAGTAAACGTCAGCTTATGGGGATAATAAGATGTGCCAGTGAGTGTCATGTTACCTGCTCGGAAAACCTAGCCCGCTCCCGATGCACTCCCTCCAGTCCGGTCCGAAGCTCCTTCAGCTCCTCGTCCTTTTGGGTCGAGGAAGTTTTTCATGCATTCATCTCTGTGGTGAGTTTCTCTAGCTCCCTCTCACGCCGAGCACGCTTGTCTTGGATCTTGGAAAAAGCATGGTCGTACAACTTCTTGACCTACAGTATGGAGGAAGAAAGTTAGAAAAATAAAGATAGAAATCCAAAGCACAAGTGATATGTCGAAGGGGATTACCTGCTTCTGGAGCTTTCCAGCTTCCTCGAGGGCAACGGGGGAATCAAGGCCAGAGTCCTCCTCGAGGCCGACGAAGTAATATCCGAACATATCATCATCTCCCTGAGAGGCCCCACATCGGTGTCGCCCCTGTTCTGAGCGTCCCTTATCTCCCCTGGGAAAATGAAGGGCCCAGATCGAAGTCTCCCACAACATCAATCTCCATCGGAGTCTATGCTCGGCCCCGAAATACTTCAGATTCAAGCCCTCCGAACTTTCCAGTTGAAGATTCGCCAGCACGGACTGTACCATGTCCGATTTGAGGCTTCAGGACTGCCTTTACACCCTCCTTGAGGGCCTCTTCAGCCTGAGGTAGGTTCACAACGGCTATCTCCGGTTCAAACAGTATTTTGCCCGGCACCACCGAAAGCTTCATCACTTCGTCTTACCCTTTGCATCAAAGGGAGGTCATCATCATCATTATCTTCGTCTGCGGCAGGAAGACTTGTAGCAGCATCTGAAGTCAAGACCGTAGCATCGGTCTTAGGCCTTCGGACCTTGGGCTTCTTTGATTTGGGAGACTCAGCCAATGTCCTTTTCCTCCTCTTCTTACCGTTATCAGGTTTCGTAGTTTCTGCTTCACCAGGAAGGGGCGGTATCATCAAAAGGCTTTCTCCGAGGCCTGCACAAACGTGATGTATTAAGCTTATTCACAAAGATAATTTATATGGAACTCATCAACGATTCCAATGAGGGCTTACCATGGTTCTTGGAATTCCACCGTGTCTTTGCCAAATCATTCCAAGATCGCTTGTTATAAGGGAAGGCAGACTCTGTTTTCTTAATCCACCCCGGCAGGTTCTAAGCCGCGCCGGGGAACCAAAAAGTGGCTGCACAACCAAGGGAAACCGATTCAGTGAAAGGAGAAGGGGCACTAGAAAATACTTGATATAATGATACTTACATGTCATATTCCATTCCTCCGGTAATGGCATCCTATCGGCGGAGATGACGTCTGAGGTTCTCACTCTAACGAACCAGCTCATCCACCCCCAGTCTTTGTTTTCGTTGATGCTTGTGAAGAACGTCTTCGTAGATCGATGTTGCAGTTTAATTAATCCCCCTCGGAAGAGACGGGAACTGTACATCTGTTTACCTTAAAAAAGGTAACTACAATTATATTTAGTTATGTGATTTTACAAATACTTGATTTATCCTAATACCAGTTATTTAGTGATTATATCTAGGTGTGTTTGCACGAAACAGCGAGAAAAACAATCTGAAGCTAAGGGAAAGCAAACCAGAGTGCCTCAAGTCGGAGGCTCGACATTAACCTCGGGGGTTCCTAAGATCGAGGCTCGGGCCTGGGTCGAATGGTCGATGAAGTTATAGCGCTCTTGCAAGCCTTGAGATATGCGATTTATGATCAATTATAGGCAATATATGAAGAGCAAGTAAAAGAAAGCAATAAGTGAGAATAAATGAGCTAATAAAGAGGAACAGAGAGAGAGTTTGATATTAAGAGCAGAGAGTATTAGTATTCAATGTATTGTGTGTTTTTTGTTGTCTAATGTGTCCCGTTACCAATAAGGGTTTCCCTTTTTTATAGGAGGAAGAGAGCCAACATAGTACATTTAGCATATATTACAAGGACCTACGACTGATCTGACCCACCATTGCCTGAGCATGGGGATGTACTTTATGGCAGAGCTGTTCGTCTCGATCTTCGTGCCCCCCTAACCCGTCAGCCCGAAGTCTACCTCGAGGGTGACCGTGATGTAGGCTCGAGGTCAATCCCGAAACCGCATCAGGGATCCTTCGCAAATGTGATACCGGATGTCATAACGAGCATAAAATCAGCCTTCTTAATTTCAGCCGTGTACACATAGTCCCAAATTTTCTTATAATAAAATTATAAGAAACGACTTCGACATGGGTACTTCCCGGGCCTTTCATGACGATGTCATGCTCGTGATGTGAGCCTATCATGTGACTTGAAACGTCCCATCGAGCTGTCTCTCTAGGGCATTGATTGCTCTGCCTCTTCACTTCCTCAGAGGAAGAGTAATGATGACGCTGCAAGTTGATATCCCCATAGGCATTGATCGTCTTGTTTAGTGAAGCTACCGACCTTTTACAAATAGGGATTCCCTTTATTTACACTCCATCCTTCCTGTCCCTAAGAAACTCTAATCTTATCCGCCCATCTCTATTTCCCATTCTCGTAGTCCCATGCCTTCGTGGTTGTTTGGTGACGACTGTTTGATCATGATCATGATCCTTTTCCTGAGGCCTCCCCTACCAGTTGGGGTTACATTAGGCTTTTGTTGCTACTGTTGTTATTGTTGTTGCTGCTGTCGGCACGAGGAAACGGGGGAAGGGCTCGAACGGCTTTTCGTGTGTGAAGTACTTACACTGATGCTCATCTCCGCACGAAGTATCTATACTGCTGCTCATATCCTTTTAACTTCGACCCGGTGTGGTATTTCGCCCCCCCCCCCCCCCCCCCAAACCTTCCTCGGGGCAAGGAGGTAACATTGGCATCCCGCACTGGTTCGATATCCCGAGAATGGGCTCTCTAATAGCAGTAGTAGGGGTTCTTTAATATGTCGTCAGTAGATTGGTGGCTGAAAATCGACATGACATATATATATTGAACCCATTAAAAGGGAGTTTTAAGTTGCGAAGGAACATGTTGTTCGCCGGTTGTCGCTTTGGGAAGCGGGAATCCCGAAGGCGCTGACCAGAGGTCCCTCGCGAAGAGGTTCCTGGGGCGCACCGCCAGAATATAGGCTTCCGCCTATAGATTTAGGCCTTTCTTTTATGCTTTTTTGTGTAAAGATCCCCTTGTGGGCCTTGTAAACATCTTTTATTAATATAATAAATCCTTTCTTTCTTTTGATCTGATGTTGGTACTTGTCCTGCTTTTTGTTTGTGTTATCCGGCCTGTGTGATTGGTCCGACAATTGGATCTTATCATGACCAATATTACGTTCACCAAGACTTCGAAGCCCATGCTGGAGCCGAGGCTGCATAAAGTGAAAGAGGATCGGACCCCGACTTCCTCATGACGAAAGGGGGGCTATAGACAATTTCCAAGCAGGAACGCTCCCTCGATCTGAGCGCCTCGAGAACTCCGAGGACGGCCTCTGGTGTATACCCTCATTGGCCGTAAAAGATTGAGTCGTTATTTGCTCAAACAATAAACATAGTTTTCGAGACTCCATAGCTTCGTTTCGTGCGGGGGCAGTGTTAATACCCAATTTTTCCTCAAAATATTTTTAAGTTGCATATATAGCCTTAAAATAATGCATTAATAGCAATTGGTAATTTTTCTATATGTTGATTCATTTATATTAATTTATTCAGCATTTTATTTCCAACAAATAATTATAAAATTGCATTACAAATGATTTCAAAAGCACTTGTTGATTTAATGTATTATTTTTGGTCTTATTAAGACCAAATCACTTCATAATTGGCCAAATTGACATAAGCTATAATTGCAATAACTTTGCAATTATAGCCCAATCATATGTTTTATACTATTTTTTATCAAGTAATTGACGATTTGTATTTTTCAGTACTAAGTAATCCTTTTAATTTTTTTTCTAAGCATGAATTTCATTTTTTACAACTAGCTGCTATTTTATAAATTATTTTTAGTTAATTCGATTGGGTATTTAACAACTATCCACCTTTGTTTTGATTTTAGCCTAAATTTATCTGATTCCTATCCCAATTAAACCAACCCAATACGACCCAAGCCCAAACCTCTGCTTAACCCGGCCCAGGTCCTCTTAAATCCTAGCCGTTGAGCATTTGATCAACGGCTCAGATTTCCCCTTACCATAATTAAACCCTAATGACTACCCTTCCCCCTCCTTATTTCCCCCTCATTCCTTCGTCGTTACATCTCTCATCTCTCTCAACTCTCTCATCTAACATAGCTCCCCTCACCGACCGTTGCTTTGGCGGTGACCATGGTGGTCTCACCACCACCCCCAGTCTATGACTCTCCTCCTACACCGGGGTTATGATGTCTTGAGGTCTTCAAGAGAACCAGAGGCGGTTCACTTACCTCCCATGATCTCTCATGCTATTCTCCGGCCATCCATGGCCGTCCGAGTAAGATTCTTTTATTTTCGGCTAGAACCAGTGGTTCCTAAGCCGTTTCTCCTTTTCTTTGGGTTGTCTCTATGAAACCCTAACTACCAATCTCTGATTTTCTTAGATCTGTAAAAGATTTTGGCTTATTATGAGTTATGTTTTGGTGTTTTCAAAGGTTTTTCCGATTTTCCTAAAATGACTTTTCATCTTCGAACTAAGGTTCTTAAACCCCTTTTCAAAAACGCTCTTTTCTTCTGATTTCTTGTATTAATCTACGAGTCTCTATGTTTATAATAGTTGTTTAAGCTTTCTCCTCTATTCGAGTTATTCTGTTGAAAACCCTAACTTTTCTTAGTTCTAATCATAGGGTTCTGAGTTGTTTCTCATGATATGTTCTATTATGTTTATTGTTTTCTCATGAGTACTCCGTGATATTGTGATATTACTCCATGTTTGCCTATTAGGGTTTCCGGCTATTCACTTATTTTGCCTATATAATGTTTACTCTGTTGATTCATGTTGTGTTCTATACGAATCCCTAACTTTTATATGATTTTACCTTACTAGTCTTCTTATGGTTCTGATTTTTGTCTATTATATGTTTACTGCACTTATTCTCATAATGTTGTGATAAATCAGTGCTATCTTTTCTATTTGTGAATCCCTGAATTTTTATGATTAAACTTCGTTTGATCTTGCATGATATTCTCTACTGGTTCTCGAGCACTTTCCTTAATTAGGATATTGAATTCCTATTTCTCCTTGATAATCTCCGTTGATTGATACTGATTTCCTATAATTATGACCTCACTAGAGGGTTTCCTTACTGATTTCCGTAGTTTAAGTTATTGCTTGCCTTATTTTCTATGAATGATTTTGCTGTCAAATTAGTATCCATATTTTCCTTAAGTAGAATTCTGAACTTGGCCTTACTTACGTGTGATATACCTATACTATACCTAGGCTACTTTCCTTATGTGTTATAATTAGCTTTCATGATTCCTTTCCTTATTTTTAACCTGCTTATTACCGTTTGAGTATGACTCCTTAATTAAAGGAAATCTTTTTACTAATGTTATTCTAATTGGTGTTTACACCTATAATTACTGCTGAAACTATTGTTCTACCTTATTCTTCTGCCTATTTCANATAAGTAGCCTTGGCTTGCAGCCGGCTGATAATAACAAGTAACCATAAAGAGAACAGAAGAGAGTATTTGTGTGTAAGAGAGTTTTGAATTGTGTGTGTTCGTCTGTTCTAATGAAAGAGTAGTGTAGATATATATATATATATATATATATCTACACTACTCTTTCATTAGAACAGACGAACACACACAATTCAAAACTCTCTTACACACAAATACTCTCTTCTGTTCTCTTTATGGTTACTTGTTATTATCAGCCGGCTGCAAGCCAAGGCTACTTATTCTAATCTATTGTTCTTCATTTTGTGTTTGCTATCTCCTATCTGGTATGTCCTGATTTCAATTTGAGTTTCAAAAATAATATGTTTCTTTTGGCACTTCAATTCACCCTGTTCCTAATATGTTTTTACTTATAGTTTTGTTGTTCAACCTGCAATTAGCATGTCTACTTTACTGCCTTATTAATGTACCCCTCCCTTAGACTCACCATGTTTATCCCCCTTAGCATACTTCAATGTGATTTTGCTTCACTTATATTTCTTTGATTCCTAGTATGTACTTATTTGTGGTAAAACTTTTCTGTGAACATTAGGTTATGTGTAAACCTTAAATACATCCTTAACCCCCCAGATCCCTGAAGATTTCTTTGATCCTGGACTTATGTGTAACTCATTCCACTGTGTTCCTACCCTATATGCTTTATACTTGTTCCCAATCCCCCATCTCCCTGCTTATGGTTGCTGAACTTGTTTTAGTTCTTGTTTTATATGTGTTGTTCTGATCCTGAGACTGGAATGTGTTTGCTCTTATTGCCCTACTCTTTTCAAACTGTTTTAATGAGTAAAGTCTTTTATTGTTTTGCAAAAACTCATTTTAAAACCAGCCTTCCTTGTTTAAAACTATTTTCTTAGTGAAATCTTTTCAAAACTATGTCAAGCACTCTCAATCTACTCTTAGACCCTTAGGTTCTACCCCTCTAATGTGTGATTGCTTTGGGATCCCTATGAGATCCCTCTGAGTGCATTAGAGTTGTCCCTTCCACACTGCACTTACTCAACTATGGTTATGAAATCTGGGTGTGAGCACTGCCCGGGGTCCCTTGAGGCCCTTAGGGAACTCTGACACACCCGGATTATGTGAAATGATGTGAAACACAATTTGGCATTGGGAATTCTGGAAATCTGGGCCTATTGGTAGGCTCCATATAGTGTAACTTCTTATTTTCTTATCTATTTATGTAATTCATACAATAATGTTCTGTAATAATTTTTTGTAAACAACATTGGGGATTGATAGTGAAAAGGGAAGGGGGTAGCTATACATGTTATAAACATCAAAGGGTAGAAACCATACTCTTAGGTTTACATTTCTTATAAGCGCAATAGAACTCATGTCTAGGACTCATATCTGCAGAGCATCTCATGCACTAGAAACCATGCTTCTTATGTCTCATATATATTGTTTCAGCATCTCATTTGGTAGAAACCCTGTTCTAGGATAAATATGTTAATTGTTATTCATGCAATCATGTCTCTAGGGTAAAATGAAAACACTAAAATAAACTGACACTCTTGCACATTCTGAAACCAAGTATAATGTTGTGATTTTGTGTGCATTTAGAAATCCTGCTTCAGTGGATCTGGCATATCTTGAAACCATTTAGAAATCCTGCTTTAGTGATTCTACATATGCATCATTCTGCATCCCTTTGTGCATTAGATATCATGTTCTAGGATCTCACTCGATCAATTACACCTAGTTTAAATACCGATGCATGAAAAAGGGCATAAAATAATTTTACTCAATTTCTAAGCAATTGGCAATAATCATGTATATTTGTAACACCTAGAATATCATGTTTAGGTAACACAACCTACAACAGTTTTCTTTAATAATTCTGGTAACTATTATACACTGTCCCACGCCTAGGAAAGCCTTAAGTCATTAAATTGTTAAAACTGGAAACCTGTCTCTTGTGCATGCTGCCTGATGCTTAACAGGTCTTAAAATCGACAGACATACTGATTAGGGCCCGCTTCTGAGTTTATAAATTAAATATGCATCTTTCTCATGTTCTGATACCCATCTAAATATCATGTCTTAGGATCCTATTTAACAATGATGCCCTTATTTGTGTTTGGGTCGTGCTGTTTACATGCATTATCTGTGGAGGTAAAACTGAGCCTCTTATTTGCTCTTTCCTGTACTATTTGCTGAAGTTCTATGTGTTATTTCTTGTCGCTTTAGTATTTTCTCCTTTAAACCGGAGGGTCTGTCTAGAACTTCCCAAAAGTAGGGGTCCTAAACTCCTCCAGGGCCATTAAGAAGGGACGGGTAACAACACGCATAAAGATCGTTAAATAACACGCGCTTAATAACCGTTAAGGGGTGGAAAGGGCAGACATGGATATGATGACCGGTGCGCTAATACCACGTGTAGCCCCTCTATGAGGAGTGATTACCGGGTATTATACTGATGTGATCCTATAGGACATATAACCTAGGACTCCCCCTTATCCTTTATAAACATGTTTGGATTATAATTCTTTCAAAACCTTGCTTAGACATTAAATCTTTTCAAAACCTTTGTTGCACATGTGTGCTTAGACTGCAAATCTTTCAAAACTCACTACTTGTTTAAATTTTAACTGCTTATTTGCTACTTGCTTAAATTCACAAAGTTGTTTGGCCGAGAACCACAATTGTGGACTCTAAGGGGTGCCTAACACCTTCTCCTTGGGGTAATTTTTGAGTAATGACTGAGTCGCAGCATCAAGGTCTGAGCCTCATGAGCAAGGGCGACCCTGCCTTCTCATATTCTGGCCGGATTCGGGGGGTTGTTGTTGGTGCTCTCGAGGTTCTCTGATGACCCCGCAGATGGGTGGTCACAGTTTGTTACGCTTGTAGTGCTTTGAGGATCGCTCGAAGGTTGTTTCCCCCATTTCCTGAATGGTGGCGTCTTGTTGGTGCAAAGGATGATGTTGTCGTGTCCGCCGTTTCTTGAGTCCTTTCCCATGGGGGTCGGCTCCACTACGACGCAAGGACTCGACGGCGGCATGCCGGCATTCGGGATGCATACATCGTTCCTTCCGAGCCCCTCAAGGATGCTACTTTCATGCACGCTCACTAGGTTGGACATTCCGACCTGAAATCGAAGATTCGTTGGAAAATAAAAGATGTAAAAAAGATAACTTGCGTTTTTCAACGAACCAGCACTAAAACAATCACTATTATTAGCCCCACGGTGGGCGCCAAACGGTTTACCGTGAAAAAGGTATCTACAATTATATTTAGTTATGTGGTTCTAAAAATACGTGATTTATCCTAATACAAGTTATTGAGTGATTATAGCTAGGTGTGTTTGCATGAAACAACGAGAAAAACCATCTGAAGCTAAGGGTAGAAAACCAGAGTGCCTCAAGTCGGAGGCTCGACGTTGACCTTAGGGGTTCCTGAGACCGTGGCTCGGGCCTTGGTCAGATGGTTGATGAAGGTATAGCGTGCTTGTAAGACTTGAGATATGCTATTTATGATCAATGATAGGCAATAAATTAAGAGCAAGTAAAAGAAAGCAATAAGTGCGAATAAATGAGCTAATAAAGAGGAACAAAGACAGAGAGTTTGATATTAAGAGCAACGAGTGTTCTTGTATTCAATGTATTGTTTGTTTTTTGTTGTCTAATGTGTCCCGTTATCAATAAGGGTTCCCCTTTTTACAGGAGGAAGAGATCTAACATAGTACATTTAGCATTTATTACAAGGACCTACGACTGATCTGACCCACCATTGCTTGAGCATGGGTATGTACTTTATTGCAGATCCGTTTATCTTGATCTTCGTGCCGCCCCATCCTATCAGCCCGATGTCTATATTACCTCGGGGGAGACCGTGATGTACGCCCTAGGTCAATCCCGAAAATGCATCAGTGATCCGTCGCAAATGTGACACTGGATGTCACAACGAGCATAAAATTGGCCTTCTTGATTTCAACCGTGTACAACATCCTTATCAAATGGTCGAGGGTGAAGGTCATCCCCTCGATCCGATTAGAGAAATATCGGAGCATATACACGATCCTCCAAAAAGAAGGGTAAATTTGATCGAGCGTCACTCGGTATTGGCGGCAAAATAAAGAATCATCAGGTCTATCAGTGGGGAAGAAGAATCCATAGGACCCAGGGTGAAGGGATATGTGTATACGTTGAGGAAGCCCGCATTGTAAGTTACTATGCTTTCCTCAACATTGGGGATTTCTATTTAAACTGCCTCCCCTAGCGGCAGTCTGTTTTTACCCTCTCCATTTCGGATATTACTCTGATATATCGTGACATGGGCTCACAACTGCTCAGTGTGGAACAGGGTCTATCGATGGTAAGGTCAGAAATTGTATCAAAGTCACCAGAGATGCATTGTTCGATGCTCGGTGGCATTTTTTCTTTGCCCTTGGACGAGCATGCAAAAAAAGAGGTACTTTCTTTCTGAGGTACCGTTTTAGAAGTCATTGCCAGAACTATAACGATATTTCTGAGAGAGAAGATGGAGAAACAAGTATATAAGGAAGATGAATGTAGAAGGGGATGGAAGGTAGGTCGAAAAACATGAAGATGATGGTAAAAGTATGAATGGAGAACAAGTGTAGTATTTATAGAAGTCATATGGGCAACGTTTGAGAAGAGGAAAAGTCAAACCAATGACAGGTTGTGGGCTTCTCGGTGATCGTGCTGACAGCGACCGCGACGTAGCTTTTGGTTCATGACATTTAATGCTCTGACTGGGCTGACGTCATGATAAGAGCATCGGAGGGTAAGATTTCAAGACCATTCTTATCATTTCACTCTAAGAAACACGGGGGACTATCTGTATACGGCTTAAATCGTAGAGGCCAATTTTACGGTTGTTATGGCCTTCCACAATCTGCATTCGAAAGACTCGAGTCATAGCTCGAGGATTCGACCCCAAGGGTTCCCTATGATCTACCTCGGGGCAGCACCAATCGACAACAGTCGCGGACAAGCGGGAAACTCCCGAAAGGCACATGTTTAAAGCAGACCAGCTCTGCAAGAATAGTACAAGTTCGTACCATTGCATTAAAATGGTTGTACCAGCTACATATCTTTGTAATAAATGTTTATGTACTATGTTGGAATTTTCCCCTCATATATAAAGGGGACCCTTATCATTTTTTGCACACGTGATATTTAATACAAGAACATTCTCTGCTCTCTAACTCAAACATCCTTTATTGCCTCTTTACTGATTTATTACTTACATTTATTGCATCTCATTAATTGTTCTTCATTTATTGCTTATCATTGATCATAAATAGCCGCCCTCGAGACCCTTACATCTATTATAGCTCCATCGATCCTTCACTATTAAGCATCGAGCCTCGATCTTGAGGAACAATCTCGGCCTACTCGAACCCCCCGGTTCTGGGCAATATGGTTTGCCCATCTCAATCCTCTATTCTTTTTACCTTGTTTCTTTAACTCGCATTTAACATCTATTTCCTAACAACTAGTATTAAAATGAATCACATATTTTTAGAACCACAAATCAAATTTAATTGTAATTACCATTTATAAGGTAAACATATGTTAAAATAACAATGCTAATGAAGACAAGGGGAAGGGAAAACAAGAGGCCGGAACTTCCAAATGAAAGGAGCAGGGCAGAAAATTTGGTGGCTGCTACATTTGTGAAGGGCCACACCGAACAAGGGACTGCCCGAAGAAGGTAGTGTTCCTCGGATAAAAGGGCTTCATTAGAGGCAATGAACAGCGACAATAAAGTGGCTGGAGTGAATGCAATTGTGGGTGATGAGAAAGGAGGTCAAGGGGCGTTTCTTGTCAACCCTTTAGGACTCGTAAATTGAGCTAAACTCGACGAAGACGTCGGGTTTGAAAGGGTGTGGGTGGTTTATTAGAACTCTGCCAATTGAGCTCGTCTTGACAAAAAGAATGTTGTCATGGGGTAGCAAGAGTGTTGCCAAGCTAAGGTGCAAGATCAGCACCAAAGCAAAAATGGGAAACATGCAAGTGATGGCCAAGGCTTTGACGGAGGCGAGGCAGCTTGGCAAGGGATTGAAAATGAGTTGCTTGCTAAGGGTGACACTTTTTCATGGCAAAGGAATCAAGGAACGAGGCATTGATTCCAAAGCAAGGAAAAAATGAAGTGGCAAAGGTAGGCCAAAGTTCAACGGGAAGGCAGTGTGAGGGCAGACTTGTCATGCATTGAGTTGCGGAAAACGGGCCAAGTTAGTGGGCAATGGAATAAGGAAAATATGGCTACAATGCAGATTAGTACATGGCATTGGCGCGTGGTTCAAGACAAGGCACGAAATTGAGCAACAAACTTCAGATTGGCCAAGTCAAGGGCGGTTATCGGCACATGCTGTGCACATGGGCAGCAATTGAGCTTTGTTAAAATTCTGGCAGCAGTGTTGCACATTTTTGGGGCCATGATCCCACTATTATTTAGCATGATTTACATGATCCTAGTAGTTGGGGGTTGTCAACTACACTAGGCTAAAATAGTGGGCTAAGTGGTACAAGTGTCTAAGCCTAAAACTGGGCAAAGTGGCTGTCTCATATTGTTATAAATGGGCAGCCCCCTTATGCTTTTGAGGGAGAGAAAAAAATGTGTGGAGTGCACAATTGAGTTAGGAAAGAGTCCTAAGTCTGGTTTTCAAGAGTGAAAACACCTAAGGCTAAGAGTAGTCTTGTGAGAAAAATCTGAGGGTCAAGAGTGATCTTCGTTTGTACACGGATGTACCTTGAGTTGAGTTTCTTTGTATGCTCGAGTTAAATACAAAGTTGGGAAAGAAATATCCTGTATATTTTGACTTGTTTTCTACTTTATATTTTGTTGCCTTTATCATATTTTGTTGCCTAAACGTTCCTAAAACTTAATACGTTGAAAGCTTCCTAAAAATAATCTAAGTCCAAAGTCGCTATAAATTTTGGATAAGCGTTGGAGCAGGCTGAAGTCAAGTGTTAGACTTGGCTGCCGTGCATGCTATTTTGGAGTGACATAAAATGCGCCTGTGACAACTGGTATCAGAGCAGATCCGGTTCGTGACAGAGACACGAGGGGTAGTGGCATATTTCGTGGTCTTGATTGAGAACATGGCCGGTGGTAACAATGAACTGCGGGAAAGGCTAACGAAACTGGAGGCATTGGTGGGAAATGTCCCTGAAGGTGAAGAAATGCAGACTCTCGTGACAAGGCTTGCTTGTTGATACCCAATTTTTCCCTATATTATTTTCAAAATGCATATCTATCTTCAAAATAGTACATCAGCACCAATTAATAATTTTTTTCAAAATTTCTACATTTTCAAGGATTTTTATTAATTTATCCCAGTATTTTATTTACATAAATAATTACTAATTGCATCAAAAATGGTTTCATAATGATTTCATGGTTTAATTTCACCATTTATATTTACACAAAGCTTTAATTATTGCATAAACAAGCCACATTTACATTTTTGGGTTATAATTGCAATAACTTTGCAATAATAGCCCATGTATGCATTATTACATTATTTCACCAGAAAATAGATTTTCATATTTTTATAACATATAGTAATTGTTTTAAATCATTTTTATGCATGAAAATTATTTTTATAATTCATTAATTATTTTTACAAATTATTTTATTAATTAATTAGGTATTTAACAAATAGTCCCTTTAATTCGTTCTTACTTTCAGACCCAACCCGAGTTTACCAGCCCAACTATTTTAAATCTCAGCCCAATCCTCCCCAAGCGCAGTTATGTATCCAACCAAGTCCAAAACCTTCTTTAATCATGGTCGCTGATCTTTGGGATCAACGGTCAACATTTTTCCTTTTCTTTATTAATCAAAATCCAACCTAACCCCCTCATTTCCCTTTTGTTCCTCCCTCCTCATTTCCCTACCTCCCCTTTCTCTCTCCATCACCCCTCTAAAACCTTGCCGCCGTCACCAGAAAATCTGCCCGTCCATGGGATTTCTCTCTATTTTCCGACCCTTGTCGTCCTTCTACATCTTCTAGTTTTTCGATTTTTTCAATTAATGAGAGAATCTAAAAGAGATTCAACATGGTTCTGTTCGAAACTTTTATCACAGGCATGTCTACGGCCATTTCCGTTTGTGAGTACTATTTTCTTCCTATTTATGGTTCGAATCTATGGTTTTAGACCGAGTATCTTTTCATCTCTGTCATTTTTGAAAACCCTAATCTTGTGACTATTGGGGTCTGTTAAGATCTACAAGGATCTAAAATGTTTAAGTGTTATTTGGTATTTTTTTTTCCTCAAAAATCTTCTTCTTTCTTAATCATTATTTGATTCCAGTGTTTTCTAAGAACTAGGGTTCATCCTAAGTTCTCTTCAAACGATTTTCAAACCTCCAAGCGTTTGAATCTGATTGTCCTTTGTTATTTTGACTATTTTTTGTGTATATGCTTAAACCCTAGGTCATTCTATTTCCTGCACTAATTACTTCAATGATTTTTCCCGTTATTTGTTTATTTATGTCAATCGAATATATTGACTGATTTTATTTAGGGTTCGAATGATATTTCCTGTTAAAATCAGTATTTTTCTGTGATTTTACCTAATTCTTTATTTGTGACTTTAATTAGTAATAAGTGCCTTATTTAAACTATTAATCTGATTTAGGGGGTTTGATTGACTCCTATATGGTATATGATTGATTTGTTACCTTATTTGAACCCTAATTTGTACTGTTAATCGACTCTCCCTATTCTAAGAGGTTTCTCCCGGATTTTCTCTATAAGTTGATTGGGTTAATTCCCCAATTAACTGGTTGATTTATTTGATTGCCTGTTTTATGAAATCTGAGTTATTCTTGCCTTATTTATTTACCTTACTAAGTTCTATATAAACTCTCACTCTGGTTCTTCTTTAAGCACGAACATAATTCAGAAACACACACACACAAACTCTTATTCAAACTTTCTGTTACTTGTGCTTGTTACATTGTTTAGCTGGCTGAAAGCCAAGGCTAGACCAACTGAGTTTTGCATACTTTCACCTTCTGTTTGCTATCTTTAACTGGTATGTCTCCACTCCTATTGTTATTTTTTATGCTATGAAGATTAAACATATGTGCTTTTCCTGTCTATTGCTTTACTTTTGTATTTAGACATATGTCTTTCATGCTTATTGCTTTTAATCAATATTCTCTACTTCTATATTTAGACATATGTCTTTCCTATTTATTGCTTTTAATTAATATGCTCTACTTATGTATTTAGATATGTGTCTTTCCTGTTTATTGCTTTAAATCAGCATGCTTATTTCTCTATTAAACTTCTGTCTCTCCTGTTTATTGACCTCAATTAGTATGACCACTTCTGTGTAGTTAAATACATATCTCTTATGTGTATTGATTTCAGTTTGCATGACTACGAATGTCCTACTTGTTTACTGATCTTGGTTAGAATGAATACTTCTATGAAGCCAGAATCCTATGGCTTTCTTGTCAATTGCTTTGAATCAACATGACTACTTTTGCTGCTATGTCCTACTAGTGTTATGTAAACTGGCTATTAAACTTATGTGCTTACTGTTTATTGCTTAATCAACATGATTACATCTATCAGTAGGTCCTATTTAGTATGTTATGGAACCTGGTTGTTGTAAGATTTCAACCTACCCCCTGCTTGTTTTATGTTCTGTCAATTAACATGTTTCCACTCTCACCTTGTTTTATATGTTCCTGACTAATGACTTCTATGTTCCCAATCCCTGTTACCTTTATTTGTATAGTTTTCTGTTTATTTCCAGCATTCTATATGCCCACCTAGTGTTAATTAATGAACTAAGTTAAATCTAGGCAATCTGAAGCTTTTCTTGAAATGGTTGTGATCCTGTTTTGTCCCTTGTCTGATTACTGGAAGTCTTTGTTTTGACTCAGAGTGTTGAAATGACTCTGTTTACTCCTGTTTTACTTCAAATTGTTTTCTTAAAACTATTCCTATTTTCAAACACTATTGTCAACTCCGACTCTTAGAATATCTAGGGTCCTGCCACTCTAGTGTGAGCACTGCCTAGGAGTCCATTAGACTCCTTCGAACTCTGACACACTAGGGATGGCTCTTCCACACTTATGCACAAAATTCTTTTCTTTAAAGGGTTTCTGGTGTGAACATTGCCCGGGATCCTTGAGACCCTTTGGAACTTTGACACACCGGAATACCATTTGGTGTACTATGAGATGCTAGCATAATTCAGACTTGGTTGAAGGCCTGACTTTCCAGGTTTACTCTTGGGCTTATCCAAGCTCCCTATAATATAGTAATTTCATTTTGTAATTTATTTATATGTGGTTTGTAATAATAATTCCTTGTAAAAACAGATATTGGGGATATTAGTAAACGGGAGGGATTTTTATATATATTTTTGTGGGAATCAGGTAGAAACCATGTTCATAGGATTGGTATGATTATCTGCATGCATTAGAAACCATGCCTATAAGATTGTTATGTGCATTAGAAATCATGTTTATAGGACTCATCTTCCTATTTGTTCTAAATTTTCTAAAAAAAATTCTGCATTGTCACACTTGCATTAGAAATCTTGTTTCTAGGTCATTTATCAATTTTACCTTAATAATCATGTTCACAAACTTTCCTATGTGCATTAGAGATCATATTTCTAGGACTTTTATTGCACTCGCCTAGATATCATGCCTATAGTTTAAACGCTTAAAATCAGTTTTACCATCTAGCCATCATGCCTATATGGAATAAGCAGAAAAAACAATCCCAACACTTAAGTGTCATGCTTATAGAGATCAACCTATAAAATCAGTCCTGCAACATTTGTGATCATTTTTCAGCACCTAGACAGCACATAGGTCGAATAAATAAAAATCTGTCTGTTAAGAGTCAATCATTGGTTTTTCTTGGTCTTGATTAAGGTTTAGATGACATGTTTATAGGATACTACTGATCCACACCTAGGCAAGCATGTAGGACAACCAAAATTCTGAATTTTATAAATGTGTTTCGTGTGACTGCTTATAAACTGCCCAGATTCAATAAAGTGATAAAATCAGTAGGCAAACTGATTAGGTATCCACTGCCTCGCCTTAACAAATTGCTGCATATATCATGTTTTGTGCTCACCTAGATATCCTGCTATAGGACTTTAAAGTGTTTAAAAACTGTTTGTTTGAGGCGTGCAATTGTTTGCTTATTTGTGGAGGTAAACGTGAGCCTTTAACTGTCGCCTTTTTATGTGACGGTCCTACCTGGTTGTCTTGGCGATTAGTTTTCTCCTTTTAAGTAACATAGGTGAGTCTAGAACCACCTTCATAGAAGTCCTAAACACCTTCAGGACCATAGGTAAGGGACGGGTAAGGTGATCTCCCTCTGAACTTTGACACACTAAGGCTTTCCATTCCACACTGCACTTACTCTCCTTGGTTATGAAATCTGGGTGTGAGTACTGCCCGGGATCCCTTGAAGTCCTTAGGGAACTCTGACACACCCGGATTGTGAGAAAGGCTGTGAAACAATACTTGGCATTGAGGACATGGAGATCTAGGCCTATACTATAGGATCCCTTTAGTTAACTTCTTATTTTCTTTTATTTCAATTATGTAATTCATATCGAATGGTCTGTAATAATTACTTGTAAAACAACTCTGGGGTTGGATAGTGAAAATGGGAGGGTAATATATATGTTGTAGTATAATCAAGGGTAGAATTCATGCTCATAGGTCTATTTTTTTTCTGTGCGCAATAGCAGCCATGATTAGGTATCATATGTGCCAAGCATGCCATGCATTAGATATCATGTTCCCTAGGATCCATATATGTACCATTTTTTCAGCATCTCATCATCACCCAGAAATCCTGTCTCTAAGGTAAATAACGACATAAAATTAAACTATCACTCTGTGATTCTTTCATATGTGCATCTTACATGTCCCGAAAATATTCAGAAATCTTGTTCAAAAAATGTGTTAACATCAGTTGTTATTCATGCAATCATCATGCTATACAATTAGAAATCCTGTTTTAGGGTAAGCAACATTAAAACAAAATGTCTCCTCTGCCTATTCTGAAATTGTGCATGACTTGGTATGCATTTAGAAATTCTGTTTTAAGTTATTCTGCATGTTCCTGCATTAGAAATCATGTTCTAGGATCACAATCGTCTAATTACACTTAGTCTAGTTACTAAGTATGATATAGTCCTCCTGCTCTAATAACTGGTAATAAACTCTTGTATATTTTGCACACTCAGAAATGCATTCTCTTAGGTATAACAACCTAAAATTGTTAAAAATTCTGAACAACTATTGCATATTACCCCACGCCTAGGAAAGCCTTATGTAATCAACTTTGACAATAAAACTGGAACTACTCTCTTATGATTATTGTTTAATTGTCAGCATGTTTAAAACCGGTAGGCAAAATTAATTTGGACTTCCTCTCTGAGTTATGCAATAAATATGTCTTTCTGTTGTTATCACTTTGACAGCATGCTTAGGATCTGAACTTAAACCCAGACCTTAATTGTGTATGAGTCATGATGTTTATGTGTATTATTTGTGGAGGTATACCTGAGCCTTCTATTTGTTTTCCATGCTCCCCTTTAATTGAAGTCCTATATATTCTCTTATATGTCGCCTTAGTATTTTTACCTTTGAAACCTGAGGGTCTGCCTAGAACCTCCTTTATAGGATAGAAGTCCTAAATTCCTCTGGGACTGATAGGAAGGGACGGGTAACAGCATGCAATAGAGGTCGTGACCAACACTTTACCTTCACGGGGTGGGAAAGGGTAGATATGGATATGATGACTTGTGCGTTAATACCACGTGTAGCCCTTCTTCGAGGAGTGTCATACCTGGTATTGCATTGATGTGATCCATATTACAAACAAACCTACGATACTCTTGGTCGATATGCATGTTTAGACTATACTTCTTTTCAAAATTCATCTTTCCATTAACTGTTTTCAAACCTATGTGTACTAGACTAAGATCCCCTACTATTTGAACCATATTTGTTTATTTGCTAATTATATTAAATTCATAAAAGATATTTGGCCGGGAACCACACATGTGGATCTTGAGGGGTGCCTAACACCTTCCCCTTAGGATAATTTCAAGCCCTAACCTATCTGTGGTTAATCAAACATAGTTTTAAATGAACTCCAATAGGTCCCCTAACGCACCTTAAAATCGTTAGGTGGAGACTCTTCAAATAAATAAACCCCTTTCCCAAAAGGAATGAGTTGTCCCAACCAATGTCATTAAACCCTTTTAAAACGAGCCCCGAAAGGAGTGCTTGGGGAAAAAGGGGGCGCGGCACCTTCCTTGACGAGTTTTCCATCACTTCTATGGGTCACATCCACCGCAGAGTGTTCGTGTTTATTGTGTGCTTTTTGGGCCTGGTAGTGTTCCCGATGAAAAGGGAAAGAATCCATACTAGACTAGCCATGGTCGCCAAGACTTTGATAGAGGGGATCGATGGACAAACATACAATATTATCCCTATGATCTTAGCTTACATCTACCGGGCTCTGGAGCGCTGTCAAAAAAGGATCAAGCATTTCGAGGTTTGTAATTTGTTGCTGCAGTTGTGGTTATTAGAACATCTTCAAATGGTCCAGTATCGCCAAGATCTTCCACAAAGGTCTTGGAACGATCATATTGCCTTACGTAACCCCAAGCCGATGACTTACATTCCAGACAGGTTTGCTCAGCAGGAAAGTGCAAAAGAGTGGGTAAAGTTCTTCCACAATGTGACCGAGGAACAAGTACAATGGATGTTTGAATGGTTCCCAACAGACGAATTCATCATCAGGTCCAGGGACGCTCCACACTTGGTCCTGATTGGGTTGAGGGGAATATACCCTTATGTTCCTATTCGAGTCATGAGACAAGCAGGCAGGAAGCAGGTTGTGCCAAGGGTTGCAAAGATGAGCCACTTCAGAGCAGACTTTCAAGACGACGACATCCCTTACAAGTGACAAGCTCAGCACATGTGGCACTGCCAGATCATCGTAGAGAAGAACACCATTAAGCCAGAAAGGTATCACGCTGGGTGTACACCTTTCTACTCGGCATGGTTAGAAGACAATCTTGAAGGGATAGTGAGGCCAGGAACCATTTGAGGGAATAGGATCATAGATGAAGATGATGAGGCTTAGGTTAAATACAACATACTCCGCAAGAGGGTCCATGATTCCGAGAATGAGCACCGGGAAATACATGAGACAAATATGAGGCTGATCGAGGAATGGAAGGAAATGGCTATCACTTCCAGTAGAAGGTTGGAGTATATGGAGCGAGGTTTAGTGGAGCTGGAGGGAAAAATCATATAGAGGATCGAAGACTGCCAGAATGTTGAAGGAAGCGAGGGAGGACACTTGGCTAGAGCCTACTTGCTGCTAGATCTGCGCGAACTGGGGAATCTATTTGATGGAATCAAGAAGATCGAGTCGGGGGAAGGTCCCTCTGGGACCACGTAGGCTAGATTTATTTTCTTTCCTAAATGTAATAAGGCCAAGTGACATTAGTGACTTATCTTTGTTATTATCCTTTTGGGATTCGTCTATTTTTATGAAATGAGGCATTCATTGGCATCTAAGTTCTCCAAATCAACTTATCGATAGGCCTACCTCGAGCACCACGAGGCTCCCAAATTAGGACACGAATTTACATTTCTGAAATACTTGTTTAAATACTGCAAGCACTCTTTTCAGGATCCTTACTAACTTGGCTACCTTTTGTTCTTAGGATTCGTCTATTTTTATGAAATGAGGCATTCATTGGCATCTAAGTTCTCCAAATCAACTTATCGATAGGCCTACCTCGAGCACCACGAGGCTCCCAAATTAGGACACGAATTTACATTTCTGAAATACTTGTTTAAATACTGCAAGCACTCTTTTCAGGATCCTTACTAACTTGGCTACCTTTTGTTCTTATTTTCTGTCCTTCTTTTGATTATTCCCACTCCCCAAAAGTTGGTTCGTGTATATTGGCATCATTAGCTCATCACAAAAAATCCAGGGGCCCTCCACCTTCTCCTCCTCCTAGTCCACCTAAAGGCAAGTGAAAAGCGAAGATTGACGAATTGAACAATACCATAAAGGAAAACAACACACAAGTTGAACATACAGAAACTTCTGAGGGTAAGGGTACTCAGGCCCCAAATGATGCAGTTTCACGGCTTGAACAGAAAATACTGGAACTCCAAAGTGAGCTTGAGCATGTTGGCAATGTGGTAAACTTATCCTTCTCGCTCAATGTCCCGGATGTCAGTCATCCAAACACTCAGAACCCCGCACCACCTCAAAACACACCCAACAAGCGCCCACAAAATCCTCCTAAACCTCACCATTACATAACTCTGCCGAATTAAACTATTCCACCACAATACCAGTAAATACCTACCACACTCCACAGAATACTCCACTAGTCATTCCTGAACCCCAAAATTCCACTGATGATCACCACTACACCCAAACTCCAAGTCACCAAAACAATCCCATATACATGGAGACCCTACCTCACTCCACTCAACCCATCTCTTATACACCAGATTCCAGTGAGAAGGACATGCTCATCAAGAACCTGGTCGAGGAACTCAAGTAGTTAACCAGCCGAGTTCATGGCATGGAAGGAGGCAAGGGGATAGAACGTATGAACTATGAAGACCCGTACATACAGCGGGGCACTGCCAGAGGTTTACAAACCTCCCAAGTTCGAGATGTTTGATGGTACAGGTTATCCCAGGGTTCATCTAAGGACCTATTGTGACGAACTTGTCGGGGTCGGAAAGGATGAGAAGATCCGAATGAAACTTTTTATGAGGAGTCTTACGGGAGATGCTTTCTCCTGGTACATCAGCCAGGATCCTAAGAAATGGTCCAATTGGTGAGTATGGTGTCTGACTTCATGGACCAGTTCAGGATCAACACAGAGAATGCACCAGATGTCTTTTACATTCAGAACTTCAAGAAGAAGCCTACTGAAACTTTCCGCGAGTATGCTACTCGTTGGAGGTAGGAAGCCGCCAAAGTCAAGATGACATTGGACAAGGAACAAATGAACAAGTTCTTTGTCAGAGCATAGGGTCCGTAGTACTATGAGAGATTGATTGCTATTGAAAATCACAAGTTCTCTAATATCATCAAACTTGGTGAAAAGATCCAGGAAGGCATCAAGAGTGGGATGGTCACAAACTTTGAGGCACTGCAAGCCACCAACAAAGCATTACAGTCCAGTGGTATATCTAAGAAGAAGGATGTGGGAACATTAATGGTTGCACAAGGACCCAAAACCCCATTCGTATATCGAACCTACCCACTTGCATATCAAGCATCTCCACCCACATATCAACCATCACCTCCACCCAGATATCAACTGTCACCTCCTCCTGCATATCAACCATTATCTCCATGATATTCACAACCAGCCACTGCATATCACACACATATTTCCCAACCATCTCATTTTCCGTAACCTCCAACCCGTCAAAACTACCTAACACCTCGACCAAACTTTGACCGCAGACCACCCAAGCAGTACACTGCCATTGCTAAACCTATTGACCAGTTGTATGAAAGATTGAAGGCTGCTGGTTACGTCACTCCTATTCATGTTGTGGCCACGGAAAATCCATCTCAATGGGTTAACCCAAACAAGACTTATGCAACCCATTGGGACATGAAAGGACATACCATCGACGAGTGCCGCACATTGAAGGACAAAATCCAAGCTTTGATTGACAACAAAATCATCCAGGAAAATGAGGCCACGCCTAATGTCCGCAATAACCCCCTTACAGTTCATAAGGGTGAAGGCGTCAATGTGATAGAAATGGATGAAGAATGGGATCCGGAGGGATCAATAGGGCTAATCAAAGAGGGTGATGATCCTAAGAAGCCCGTAGTTACACTCAATCCGATTATAGTGCAGATACAGCCGCCAGTGGAGGTTGAGGTAACCGCATCAGTCTCGTTCGAGGTTAAAGTAGCACAACCTGCGGTAACATCTATTCCATTTGAGGTGAAGGTAGCTACGCCATTTACGGTGACAGTATCAACCAAATCGCCTTTCAACACCAAGGATGTGCCCTGTGATTACGTAGGTGAGGCTAGAAGAAGAGAAAAGACTAAAATAGAAGAAGTTGGTGCTGCAAAAGGGATGACAAGGACCAGAAGGGTCTACACACCTGAGCATTTTGGGGAGTCCAGCAAACAGGCCTCTAACAGACCTCATGTTATTGAAACAGGTCCAAATGACCTATGGAGGAAAGTACAAGCAAGGGAGTACTCAGTCATCGATCATCTGAACAAGACTCCTACTCAGATATCTATCTTGTCGCTGCTGCAGAATTCAGAAGCACATAGGGGGCGCTCTGATGAAAGTATTGAATGAAGCATATGTTCACAATAACAACACGAGCAGAGAGATGGCTAATATGGTGGGGCAGGTACTGGAAAATTACAAAATCACTTTCCACGAGGACAAGTTTCCACCTGAGGGTTTGAGTCACAACAAGGCAATGCATATAATAGTGTAATGCGAAGACTACTTCATGACCAGGGTTTTGATTGACGGAGGATCCAGCCTCAATATTTGCCCATTAACAACACTGAAAAGGTTGGGTAAAGGACCATACGAGATACGAGAAAGGACCATGAACGTGAAGGCATTTGACGGGTCTTAGAGGGATACCATCGGGGAAATCAATCTCTGTCTGTAGATGGGGCCTACATGGTCTGACATCGAGTTTCAGGTGCTGGACATATCTCCATCCTACAATCTGTTGTTGGGACGACCGTGGATACATACACTGGGGCTGTGGCATCAACTTTGCATCAGACAGTGAAGTTCGTGTGGAACCACCAGGAGGTGATTATCCATGAAGATGAGAGCAACCCCATTTACAACCGTCATACTATCCTGGTGGTTAAGAATAGAAGAAGGCTCGGTGGAGAAACTTATCATCAAATCGAATGGGTCAATGCAATCGACAAAGATAAGTGGTGGGATAGCAAGATAGCAAGCATGATGGACTGGAGAGGGTATAATCCCGGCAAGGGCCTCGACAAAAATCTTCAGGGCATTTCCAAGCCGATACAGCCGAAGCGTCATGGCACTACTTTTGGCCTGGGATACCAATACACTTGGAAAGAGTATAGAAACTGGCCACCACCATGGCGTGGTCCTTATTATCCATTGGAGCAGCCTATACCGCACTTGAGTCAGACATTCCACCATGCCGACGTCATATGGGGATCAGAGGAGGAGGAAGCACTGGCAACTTTAAGGAATTTGTTCCTAGAGGATTATGACATGGACTGTTGTGCAATTGTTGAGGAGGAGGAGGAGGAAGGCCCTACCATCCGAGCTGTGGAGAAAGGATCATTCATCAGAAATTCAACTGTCAGACCGTCCAGGGCCCGACGAGTCCCGGGGTAGCAAGACTGAACAACATTGTTTTTTTTTTTTAAGAAAATGATTTCTTTTTTGCATTTTTTGTTTAAAATAAAATCTCCAGTGTTCCAAAAACATTGTTTAAGTTATCAAAAATCACTTTTATGTTCGATGAATCTATATTTATTATTACTATTTTCTTCTCATACCTTTATCTATACAACATTACTATTTCCTATCTTGATGAACCGACGACTGTGACATGTAATGAGACAACGCAACAAAAGGATAGTGATTCAAAGGAAGAAGATGTCATACCCGAGGAAATTTTCAGAGAAGTAGAAAATTTGGAGAACAAGCCTAAGTCCAATCTGGACAAAACAAAAGTAATCCACTTGGGAGATTCGAAAACCGTCAAAGAGACCCGCATCAGCATTCACCTGTCACCGTCAGAAAAAGAAGATTACACACAGTTCTTGAAAAAATATGAGGACATATTTGCATGGTCGTACGATGATATGACCGATTTAAGTACATCTATTGTGGCTCACAAGTTTCCCACAAACCCGATATGCCTACCAGTGAAGCAGAAGCTCCGAAAATTCAAGCCTGATATGAGTCTGAAAATCAAGGATGAGGTCACTAAGCAAATCAAGGCCAAGGTCCTCGTGGTGGTTGAATACCCAACTTTGTTAGACAACATAGTGCCAGTTACAAAGAAGGATGGAAAGGTCAGGGTCAGTGTCAATTATCGAGATCTTAACAGAGCCAGCCCGAAAGATGATTTCCCGCTTACAAACATACACATCTTGATCGGCAATTGTGCCAAACATGAACTACAGTCATTTGTGGATTGTTTCACCGATTACCATCAGATTTGGATGGACGAGGAAGACGCTGAGAAGACAACTTTCATTACACCCCGGGGTGTACTGCTACAAGATGATGTCGTTTGGCCTAAAGAATGTTGGGGCCACCTACATGAGGGTTATGACTACCATCTTTCATGACATGATACATAAGGAGATCGATGTGTATGTGGACGACGTCATCAATAAATCCAAGAAAGACACATATCATATAGCCGACTTGAGGAAGTTCTTCGACAGATTGCCGAAATACAATTTGAAACTAAATCTCGCAAAATGTGCATTTGGGGTTCCTGCCGGAAAGTTGTTTAGGTTCATCGTCAGCCGCTGAGCGATAGAATTTGACCCATCCAAAGTCAAATCCATCCAAGAGCTGCCACCGCCGAAGAGTAAGAAAGATGTAATGAGTTTTCTAGGATGGCTAAACTACATCAGCCGGTTCATAGCCTAGTCCACAGTCATATGTGAGCCAATTTTCAAGATGTTGAATAAAGATGTTGCAACTAGTTGGACCGAGTATTGTCAAAAGGCTTTCGACTGGATTAAGGAGTACCTATCAACGCCACCGGTTTTTGTCCCGCTAGACAGCCAGACCCTTTCTACTCTACCTTGCAGTGCTATATGGAGCCTTCGGTTGCGTTCTGGGGCAGCACGACGTGACAGGAAGAAAGAAGCAAGCTATCTATTATCTGAGTAAGAAGTTCACTCCACATGAAGCACGGTACTCCTTGCTGGAACGTACCTATTGCACTTTGACCTGGATAGCTCAGAAGCTGAGGCATTACTTCTGTGCCTACACAACATACGTCATATAGAGAATGGATCCCTTGAAATATATCTTTCAGAAACCCATTCCCATTGGCAAGCTGGCTAATAGGCAAATCTTACTGAGTGAGTTCGATATTATTTATGTAACTCAGAAAGCGGTCAAGGGACATGCACTAGCAGATCATCTTGCTGAGAACCTTATGGGAGGAGAATACGAAC
This sequence comes from Nicotiana undulata, assembly GCA_005239495.1. Lineage (NCBI taxonomy): Eukaryota > Viridiplantae > Streptophyta > Magnoliopsida > Solanales > Solanaceae > Nicotiana > Nicotiana undulata. The sequence goes on along the minus strand of ML279794.1, from coordinate 63,364 downwards.
CCCTGAAAATCAATTTTCCGGATGAAGAGGTGTCATTCATAGGAAAAGACATTGTTGAATCCTATCACGGTTGGAGGATGTTCTTTGACGGAGCGACAAATTTCAAAGGAGTTGGCATTGGATTTGTTTTGGTATCAAAAATTGTCCAACATTATCTGGTATCTACCAAACTCAGGTTTCCTTGCACCAATAACATGGCAGAGTATATAGCTTGCATACTAGGGATAAACATGGCCATTGGCATGAATATTCAGGAGCTGTTGGTAATCGGCTATTAAGATTTGCTTGTGCAATAGGTACAAGGAGAATGGGCCACCAAGAATTAAAATATATTTCCATATCTGCACCATGTGCAGGAATTGAGAAAGAGGTTCACAAAGACAGAGTTTCAGCATGTTCCCAAGATTCAGAACGAGTTTGCCGATGCACTGGCCACTTTGTCGTCCATGATACAGTATCCAGACAAGAACTTCATTGATCATATCCAAGTAAAGATCCATAGCCAGCCGGCATATTGCGCTCATGTTGAAGAAGAAACATACGGGAAGCCTTGGTTCCACGATATCAAAGAATATTTAGCAAGAGGAGAATACCCGTAGAATGCAAATCATACTCAGAAACGTACGCTACAGAGGTTGTCCAATAGTTTCTTCCACAGCAGAGGAACCCTGTATAGAAGAAATCCTGATTTGGGATTGCAAAGGTGTGTCGATAAAAAAAGAAGCTTCCAAACTACTTGAGGAGATACTTGCTGGGACTTGCGGCCCGCATATAAACGGCTTTGTCTTGGCCAAAAAGATACTCAGGGCCGGTTATTTCTGGATTACCATGGAGACAGATTGCATCCAATATGTCCGAAGATGCTACCAATATCAAGTACATACATACATGATAAAAGTGCAGCCAAATGAGCACAATGCAACTAGCTCACCTTGTCCATTCGCCGCCTGGGGAATGGATGTCATTAGTCCAATCGAGCCCACCGCCTCAAATGGGCACCGATTCATCTTGGTAGCTATTGATTACTTCACCAAATGGGTAGAAGCAACATTTTACAAGGTAGTGACTAAGAAAGTCGTGGAAGACTTTGTCCGCGACCTGATTGTTTGCCGGTTCGGAGTCCCAGAATCAATCATCACTGACAATGCCTTCAATCTCAACAGTGATCTGATGAAGTCCATGTGTGAGATCAAGCACAATAATTCCACCACCTATAGACCTCAGATAGATGGAGCTGTAGAAGCCGCCAACAAGAATATCAAGAAGATACTGAGAAAGATGGTAGAAAATCACAAACAGTGGTACGAGAAGCTGACATTCGCTTTATTGGGATTCCGTACCATAGTTCGCACATGAACCGGTGCAACTCTTTATTTGCTGGTTTATGGTACTGAAGGTATTATTCCTGCTGAAGTGGAGTGATAACAACATGATAAGGGTCCAAGAATTACTAAAGAAAAATCAAGAAACATGCGGAAACTAAAATAAAATAAAATAAACAAAAAAAATACGAAACATTAAGGATAGATTGAATTCAAGAAAGAGTTTCTTGAATTCAAGAAGTCTATTCTTTAAGTTGAATCCTAACAAAAACAATTAGCTAATGAAGAACTAATCGCCTTTGATAGAGATTTAAAAACAAGAGATAGATTGGGAAACCCGGTCCTTTAGAATAACAAAAACAACAATAAGCCTAAACTTATCGCCTTTCTCTAATACCTAGAAGTGATTTAAGATTTCGAAAGAATTTAATCTTACCACCTTAAGTTGAGTCTTTAAGATTGAAGGAAAACATAACCTTAATTAACTAGTAAAACAATAAATATAGTCCCATAATATATGAAAATACGTCTCAAACAAATCTTGGATAGAATCTTGAAAATCTTGGAAATCTTGAAGGAAATTTGTAAGCCACTTGGCACCAACTTGCACTCAACATCTAGCACGACTATTGTACCCTTCTTGGACATCAAGTAAGTTCTTTTTATGCTATAAAAACGTGGCTTTATGTATGACTTCACGGGCTGCAAGTTTGGACACATTTAAGGTGCCAAATTGGTCCAATAATGGCATGATTTGGATCTTCTTCAGAGGATATTTCTTGGGATCTAATCCACCTCTTATTGGACATTACTTTGGCCCATAAATTAATTATAAAACCTAAATAACTTATATCCTTTATCTTTAAGCTCTTCCTCCCAATTAACAACTTCTTTGATTGCTCCTGAAGTCCGATGACCTTGTTTCGCAACTTTTTAGCTTGAGGTCAGTTAACGACCCTCTTTGAGATTACAAAACTTCATTATTTTTCTTGAATAGATTTGATATTCCTAGGATGCTATCATTCCCCTCTTCTTGAAGAAAATTCATCCTCGAATTTCGACCTTGCAAGAAAATGAAGACAGGCACTAGTAAATGACATCCAGTAATCTTAAAAAATGGTAAGAACAAAACAAGATAGTGATCATGTGTCCACCTAACCCAATTAAGCCTAATAGGTGTAAATACTCATTTATAAAGAATATGGACATCATCATACCAATAATATTTATGCCTACATAGATTTGTCCCATAAAAACCTCTCTTAAGGTAGTCCAAAAATGTGCATGACAATGAAATTATAAAAGATTGATCACGCATAAATTCAAAACAAGTATCTCTACCACATGTATCAAATAAGACACTTTTATGATATAGCCAATTATCAATTACAAATCTTATGGATTCTACTACATGTAGGATAGTAAAAGAAGCACATAAATTCACAAAAAGTTTAGAAGAGCCAACAACTCCCAAAATAAAAGTTTCAATACATTCAAGCTCATGATTATAACTTTTACCAATAATATTCTCAGTGTCAAAGGATTCTAAAATATTGCTCAAACAGTCACAGAAAGAGTCATAGATAAGCTCTTGAAAGAGTATTCATCACTAACATCATAATAATCATTCATATCCTCTTTACTAGTATAAAATACTTTTACATGCACACAATCAACATGACTACAAGAATGACTTCCTATCGCAAACCAAAACTTCACATTGTAGTAATTTATCACATGAAAACTCATTTACAATCCTTTTCTCATAAATTTTATGCCTCTTTACACTAAGTTGGAACATATAATAATCTATGTCATACTCAATTTCAAAAGTAAGCAAATTACTCTGGCACTTGAACTTAGATATTGCGGTTAATGACTTGATAAGCATCAAAATATCATCATCCACAAAAATTATAAAGTCACCAACATAAGAAATATGAGTATAGTTCATTACCTCCAAAAATACCTTAGGTGTTGTAGAAAGGCCAAGAATGTGAATAAACCAATTATACATACAATACTTGGACTTATTTATTAATGGAACAACATCACCTTTTATTCTTTTCTGCAATGGCTCTTACTTAGCAATGCCTTTAGGAAAATCCGTGATGTAAACCTGTAAATAAGGATCAAAATAGTCAAAAGGTTCAACAACAAAGAAATTAACCATGCTTTTATCTTCGACCATCCAACAAGAATTGATTTCGCTAAATTCATGTTGAAATCCAATTGGATCCTTTGCAAACATCTCTTCTGCCTCACCTCCCCTTTCAAAAGGTCTTTCCACATATGGCTGCACAATATCACAAGAAATAAAATAAGAAAGAGTTAATGGGTTAGGAAGTAAAGAAACCTTTTTCTTGCTTACACACTCTTTGGCTTTTACCACAAGACTAACGTTTTCCTCACCCTTAGCCTCTTCTCTCTCACTAAAGTTTTTTCCTTTTTGTTCGCTCAAACCCTCTTGTTTTTCTCTCTACCTCACACACGTTTTTAATCCCATTGCCTTATCTCTTTTCTTTTTCTCAAGATCACTCTTTTCCTTACTCAACATTCCACTCTCTTCACTCAACACAACCTCTCATTTTTCCTCTCTTGGGATGTCAACATATACTCCCTTACTCCTCTCATTCCTTTCTCTCTCACATTTTTCCATATTGTCTTTAACAGTCTTTTCATCTTCACAAATTTCTGAGGGAGTCTAAGGTTCAAGAATGAGTTTCACCCCGTTAACCTCAAAAGAGTATCTATTTTTTTCTATGTTATATGAAGCTCTTTTGTAGACATACCATGGCTTTCTTAACAAGATATGATAATTATTCATGGGAATTACATCACACCAGATCGCATCCTCATAGCTTCCAATAGAGAATAATAACAACACTCTTTTATTTACCTTTACTCGTCTCAACATGTAAGGTTCAATATGCTCAACACAATGCAAGTTCAATTTCTCAACCATATAAGTGCTAATAGAGTTAAAACCAAGCTCCTTGTCAATTCTAAGGGCACAAATGGTAGACATCACGTTCGCTATTATTTGAAAAATAACTTTACCGTTGTCTTCATTCCATTTGGTATACTGTAAGTTCTCCTTATCAAGTTCTTAAGTCATAACCCGCCTCCTTTCACTATAACTACATGTTTGAGACATATTGAACAAAGCAATATATATCTGTCAAGTTTGACTTTTCCCTCATCTCTTGCCTTTTTCACTCAAAGCAACTCTTGGTCGTTAATCTTTAGATTTATTAGTAAACCTTACTAGTCACAACCCTTAGTGATAAGAATATGGAGTTAAAAAAATAAAGAAAAGGGAATGACCAAACCTAGGAAGAATAGGAATTGGTAGTAGGAAAAAAAGGAAAGAATTTTAGGAAACCCAAAACCCACAAGACTAAGGAAGAAGTTTTCTTAATATTCAAGAACAAGGATCCCCTCTTCTTGTTTCCTTTATTCACTTGGAAACCAAATAATACTTGAATTCTCAAAATACTAATGAGCAATAACACTTTATATTTTTTTTCGTTTTTTTTTCTCAAGAACCTCCCAATATTATCAAGATTGAAATCTTGATTAGCCTATGCTCTCATACCACTTGATAACAACATTCTAGGGGTCCAATAGTTACTAAAGAAAAAAAAAACGTTCGGAAACTAAAAGAAAATAAAGAAACAAAAAAATACGGAAAATTAAGGATAGATTGAATTCAAAAAAGAGTTTCTTGAATTCAAGAAGTCTATTCTTGAAGTTGAATCCTAACAACAACAATTAGCTAACGAAGAATTAATTTCCTTTGGTAGAGATTTAGAAACAAGAGATAGATTAGGAAACCCGACCCTTTAGAATAACAAGAACAACAATAAGCCTAATCTTATTGTATACGGTAAAAATCGGGAAGGCTAATTTTATGTCTATTATGACTTGTGGTGGCCAATTTTATGTCTATTATGACTTGTGGTGGCCAATTTACGTGAGGTTCAAGGTATGGCCCGAAGTCCGACCTCGGATGCTCCTACGATTCGACTTCGAGGCAGTACAAGTTTGAGGTCGACGTATGGGTGGGGCATCATGAAGATTGAGGCAGGCGGTTATGTGGCAAAGTAAAATTCCATACCCAAACATTAAATAGCAGTATCAACTACAAATCTTGGCAATAAATGTTGATGTACTATGATGGAATTTCCCCTTATATAAAAAAGGGATCCTTGTCATTTACTCACATTTATTGCTTTCCCTTACTTGTTCTTCATTTATAGCTTGTCATTGATCATAAATAGTGTATTTCAAGGCCTATAATCCTGTTAGATCTCCACCGACCATCCGACCCAGACCCCGAACTTCGGTCTCAAGGATCCTCGAGGTCGACATTGAGATTTTAACTTAAGGCATTCAGATTTGCTTTTCTTTAGCTTTCTAATCGCTTTCACTCTACTCTATCCTAACACACTTGGCAACAATTTTTCAACAACTGGTATTAAGATAAATCACGTATTTTTAGAACCACTTCACTAAATATAATTGTAATTTCCATTTTTTCGGTAAACAGTTTGGCGCCCATCGTGGGGCTAAAAATAATAGTGATTGTTTTAGTGCTAGTTCGTTGAAAAAACGCAAGTTATCTTTCACACTTTTTCTTGTCCGAAGAATCTTTAATTAAAGGACAGAATGTCTAACTCGGTGAATGCACGCAAAAACAATGGCGTTGAAGACCGTGGATAAAACAACGCAGCCGTTTTAGGCACTGGTGCACTGCTATAGAACCCTGAGGGTGTCCCAAATCCGAACCCAGTGGACATGGGCTCGCGCAACGCTCAACACATCGACGTCAGTTCCCACACCAAATGTGACACACGCCCTGTAGGAGAATAGGAGGTTCAGAACACCCTGGTTCAGGTAGAAAGGCAGGTAAGCCTTCACGATATTTTTGAAATATTGCAGGCTTAACAGCTGGCGATCGCTCAACCACAAAGCCAGCAGAAGACCCCGAGCACATTAGCTCCACGGGTGGCTCCTTGAGTGGAGCTGGTCCCAGAGAGATCGAGCAACGAGGGATCGGCGACCGATCCAGCCATCATAAAAGTGCTCGAGGATCTCACCAATAGAATCGAGTCGGGGAAAAAGAAGATAGAAGCAAACGACAAAAAGGTAGAGACCTACAACACGAGGTTAGACTAAATTCCGGGTGCGCCCCCGATTATAAAGGGCGTGGATTCAGAAAAGTTCGTACAAAGACCTTTTCCTACGAGCGCGGCCCAAAGCCCATCCCGAAAAAGTTCAGAATTCCCAAACTAGCTAAGTACAACGGGACTTCGGATCCTAACGAGCACATCACCACCTACAATTGTGATGTGAAGGGGAATGACTTAAAAGAGGACGAGATCGAATCTGTTTTGTTAAAAAAGTTTGGAGAAACACTGTCAAAGGGAGCCACGATGTGGTACCACAACATTACCCCTAATTTGATAGATTCATTTGCCGTGCTGGCAGACTCTTTCATAAAGGCGCACACAGGAGCCATCAAAGTCGTGACCAGGAAGTCATACGTCATCAAAATAAAGCAAAGGGAGAGCGAGATGCTGCGGGAATTCGTATCTCGCTTCCAAATGGAGCGAAAGGATTTGCCGCCAGTATCCGATGATTTGGCTGGACAGGCCTCACTCAGGACTTAACGAACGGAGCTCGATTGATCGAAGCAGCCGAAACAAAACTTTTTCAAGTACCCTGCTGTTACTTGGGAAGATGTTCACAACTGATACCAATCAATAATCGGGGTCGAAGATGACCAGTTGGGAGCCCCCTCAAGTTCGGTATACCCCTATAGGCTCCTGACGAAGGAACTGAGGATGAGCAAAGAAAGGCACCAACCATATATTGAGGATCGAAGAAACGTTCCCAGACGGAAAATACCTCACCATGACCAAAGAATAGACCAAGGACATAACCCTCGGGGACTCATAAGTCAAGTCGTTTTCAACCGTCTCACAGGACCAGCGGAGGTACACCGATTATTGAAATACAACTTCAACGTCAATGTCTTGGACATCGTGTCTGCCGTGGGAAAAATTAAGGAAACCAGATGGCCCAAACCCATATTATCGGTGTAAAGACCCGTAAAATTCTATGTCTAAAGTAATGCCCGAATAGGTCCATGTGTTGTTATAACTGTAGAAATTCTTAAAACTGACACATTTTGAGTGAAAAGTATCCCAAAACATAAAAGATAAAAGGTTTCCAGGAATTTCGCGTTATGCGACGCACTATGCGATCGCATAACAGATATGCGGACCGCATAGTGGTCGCATACCTGGACAGGCTACTGTCCAAATTGAGGACAACAATGCGGCCCAAAATGCGATCACATTTTGGGTTTGCAGACCGCATAGTTGTCGCATTCTTGCCCCATGGTTTTTGCGAGGGAGGATATGCGATCGCATAACAGGTATGCGGACTGCATAGTGGTCGCATACCTGGGTAGATTATTTTCCAATTTTGGCCCATTTGAGGGCCATTTCGCATTCCTGACCGCATTTCTATGTCGGGGCTCCTATTTTCTAAATTTAAAACTCAACCCCCTATTTAATAAAACACCCTTCCTTTCATTTTAAGGAATTTCTGAACAAAATAGAGAGAGGGGAGAGAGGGTTCTTGAGAGAGAAAGCTCCTTCTTCATCAATTTGTTTTTCCAAAAGCACTCAGACATGAGAATTTTGAGTAATCTTCTTCTTTTTCATTCTATTAGGTACGTCCCCACTCTATTTCCCTTAAAGTTTCAGATTTTTGGTTAATAGTAGAACTCCCCTAAATGGGTTCTTGAAGATAAAAGTGAAGAACCTTGCATGCATGTTCATTTATTATCACAATCTAGTAATGGGAAGTGGGTTAGAGAAAATATTCTCAAAGAGGGGTTGGTAATCTGAGGGGTCACATACCATTCGATAAAATGCCTAAGCGAGTTCTAATTGTGTTCATGATTCCCAATTCTAAGATGAATGTGTTACTTTATGAATTAGATTGACGTTGCTTGACGGTCCGGTGATTTGGGAATAGGAATTAGAAGGGAATTTTGACTTCAGGTATGTATGGCTAACTTTAACCTTTGTAGAATCCATTTGTTGGTGTCCAAGCATACGGTATGTGTACCTTGTGTGAGAATATGTGAATTGACTGTCCAATTGTGTTGAGGTGTAATACTTCTCTCCCTGAATTTCTTGTTGACTATTATGCTAATTGAGATTGTGAAAAGTGGCTTGTTGTGCTTATATTACTATGTGTAAAGCTCGTTAAATGCTCGAGGGTATCGATATGAAAATATGTATTAATAAATGAAAGAATGTTAATGTGCCCAAGTGTGTGAATATACCTACAGGCTAAAAAAAAATTCCGTGCGCGTTAAGTGATGAAAAAGGGTACTGTGAATTGATGAAATTGAGTTGAACGATTATGGAAACCGTGTACATGAATTACTGCTTGGTGAGAATTATTGTGCCTTGAGTCCACATAGAGAATTGTTGATATGAGCTACTGTTCCTTGTAATGAAGATCCTTGTGATTTAATTGTTGGTGATTGTTGTTATGAAATGTGATTGTCCGGTGGGATCAGGTTGCACGCCGCAACAGAATGTAACAAGGCTGAAATGTGTTTGTCCAGAGGGATCGGGTTGCACGCTGCAACACGAGGTAATAAGGGCGGAGAGGTAACAAGGGTTGAAGAGGTAATAAGGGTGGACGAGGTAATAAAGGTGGAATGTGGTTGTGTTGAAATGAGAATCTGTGAAACTCTTGATTGTGGTTGTTTCTGTTTCTGTGCAATACTTGTTGGTTCCATTAACTGTCTCTTATCTGTGTATTGCTTGATTGTACTTAGGGTAATGTTTGTTCATACATACTAGTACTATTCCACGGTACTAACGTCCCTTTTGCCAGGGGCGCTACATCTTTTATATGGATGTAGGTAGTTCCATAGCAGGTAGCTCAGTCCGCCGTTAGTGGTGCCTTCTCTTCATCTCTGCAACAGCTTTGGTGAGCCCCTCTTCTTCTCGGGGCTGCGTGTGGATCATTCTATCCCCTTTTGCTTATGTTGTAAAGGTATAGCCGGGGCCTTGTCGCCGACAAGTTTTGTAAAACTCCTAAGAACTCTTTGAGGCTTCATAGACACTGTGTAGGTTGTATATGTATATGTATATGTATATTTTGGCGGTAGTTGTACTCACTCGTAATTGTGGACCGCATATAAAAAATGTTGTATGTAACTTGTATATTTTGGATTATCTATTGTTGAAAACTAATAGAGGAAAATGGAATTATGTTGTAAAGTGTACTTCGAATCTAAATTGGCTAACTCATATGGAATAATGTACGTTATGAAGACGAGGTAATACGTCGGGTAGGAAAGGCAATCCAGGTCCTCTTGACTGGGTTCATCCGGTTAGGCGGCGGTCTCGTCCCTCGGTTTTGGGTGTGACAAATTTGGTATCAGAGCCTAAGGTTTCAAAAGTGTCTTAGGATGTCCCGGAGCTGTGTCTAGTAGAGCCCTTCTTATCGGTGTGTTGTCGACCACATCTATAATTAGGGGGCTGCATGGACATTTAGGAAAATACCCTTTCCATTGTTACTCTGTATCGTGCGATGAAGTGAAAGGTGAGGATATCTTTATCTAACTCGCACCTTGTCCTAATTTTCAGTAAATGGCGCCCAAGAAGAGAGCTCGACTCAGCCTAGAGGCCAATGCCACCCCATGTGTGGCCATGAACCCGTTATCAAATGGTGCGGGTGAGAATGATTCCCCGACCTTGAATCTTCCTGACTCCTCCGTGCCAGGCCAGTCTATCCCTATTCCTGCTCTAGCGGAGGGTACTGAAATCCCTCCCGCTGATGTTCCTGATCCTTCCTCAATCCCAGCTTCCGGTCCCAGTATTTCTGATGGGGACCTCAGGGGAGCTATTCAGATGTTGACTCAGTTAGTGGCCTCCCAGGCCCAAAGATCACAGGCTGCCCTTGCATCCTTAAGCGAGCAAAGGGATTCTTCAGGTTCTAGGGTCAACCAGTTTCTGCTGTTAGCCCTTCCAGAGTTCACAGGCACCGACCCAGAGGCCGATCCTCAAGATTTTGTACATGAAATGTATAAGACTCTCCGGGTTATGAAGGCTACTGAAACAGAGGGAGTTGAGTTAGCTTCCTATCGTCTAAAGGGGCAGCATATTCATGGTTTGAGATGTGGGAGAGTTCCCGTGGAGAGGGGAGCCCTACGGTAAGGTGGGTCGAGTTTGGAGATGCTTTCATGGATCATTTCTTGCCTACCAAGGTCATGGAAGCCCGTGCTGCAGAGTTTGAGATCCTTAAGCAGGGCGACATGAGTGTGTGGGAGTACCATATGGAGTTTGTGCGCTTGTCCAAGTATGCTACCCACATGATGCCGACTATGGAGGCCAGAGTTCGTCGGTTTGTTCAGGGACTTGGTCCCTTGGTTGTCAATGAGGCTGCTACAACTTCTTTGCATTCAGATATGAACTACGGTAAGATTGTGGGTTTTGCCCAGGCTACGGAGGCTCAAAAATTGAAGATAAGAATGGAGAGGGAGAGCAGTAGTAGGGCTCGGTCAGCGGGCAACCCTGGGAGTTCAGTTGGAGGTGGGAGATCAGCCCTTGAGAGAGGGTCGGCAAGGCCATCTCAGTCCTATGCTCAGTCTTCAGCCAGTGCGCCGTCCTCAGGGCACAATTATCAGTAAGGAGGTCGCTTTGGGCCCGGTTCAGATGGAAAGAGGTTCCACCAGTCAGGTCATTCTGGTGGGAGGTTTCAACAGCAGTGGAGGTTCCTATGCCCTAAGTGTGGGAGGTTCCATTGTTACCTGGATATCCTGGTATGTTATAGATGTGGAGTGAAGGGCCATATTCAGCAAAACTGTCGTGCGCCCAGTCAGGGCACAGGTAGGGGCACTGCTCAGCCATCCAATTCTTCGGCCGCTACATCTTCAGCACGCCCTCCAGCTCCAGCAGGGCGCGGTGCAGCTAGGGGTAGAGGACGGGGTCAAGGGAGACCCAGTCGATTCTATGCTTTGAGTGGTCGCCAGAGTGCGGAGGCTTCTCCAGATGTTGTCACAGGTATTCTGACTGTACAAACACTTGAAGTTTATACTCTTATTGAACCCGAGTGTTCATTGTCATATGTTACTCCATTTATTGCTTCGAGTTTTGGGATAGAACCCGAACAACTTCATAAGTCGTTCTCAGTGTCGACTCCGGTTGGTGATTCTATTACGGCCGTGCGAGTCTATAGGAATTGTGTTGTTACGGTGTGTGGTCGACATACCACACACGATCTTATTGAGTTAGCGATGTTAGATTTTGATGTGATCATGGGAATGGATTGGCTTTATTCGTGCTTTGCTAAACTCGACTGCCGAACCTGAATTATGAGGCTCGAATTTCCTAACTAACCCGTTATTGAATGGAAGGGGAATGATGTTGTGCCAAGGGGCGGGTTTATTTCCTATCTTAAAGCCTCCAAGATGATCCGGAAGGGGTGGATCTATCATTTGGTCCAGGTTGCGGACACCACTTCAGAGGTGCCTGCTCCCGAGTCCGTGCCGGTTGTGAATGAGTTTCTTGAAGTGTTTTCGGATGAGCTTACTGGAATTCCGCCAGATAGGATGATCGATTTTTGGATTGATGTATTTCCAGATACGCAGCCAATATCTATTCCACCTTGCAGGATGGCGCTAGCAAAATTGAGAGAGCTAAAGGAGCAATTGAAAGATCTGTTAGAAAAGGGTTTCATTCGGCCAAGTGTGTCGCCTTGGGGCGCACAGTTCTTTTTGTCAGAAAGAAAGATGGATCGCTTTGAATGTGTATTGATTATCGGCAGCTCAACAAGATCACCATCAAGAATAAATATCCACTGCCTCGGATAGATGATTTGTCCGATTAGTTGCAAGGTTCTAGGTTCTTCTCAAAGATTGATTTACGGTCCAAGTATCACCAGTTAAAGATCATGTAGCAGGATATACCTAAGACCGCTTTCAGGACTCATTATGGGGACTTTGAATTTCTGGTAATGTCTTTTGGGCTAACTAACGCCCCATCAACTTTTATGGATCTTATGAATCGGGTTTTCAAGCCGTTTCTTGACTCCTTTGGCACATTTAGTAGCCGTTCAGAGGCCTTTGGCTCGAGAGGTTTATCAGCTAGCCAGTTTTGGGGTATGTCTTTCGACCTCAAATGAGGGGAATGTCGTGGTACGTAATGGAGTGGAGTCTTTGCTTGTAGCGAAAGTCAAGTAAAATCAATTTAGAGATCCAGCATTGGTGCAGTGGAGAGAGGCAATTTTGAATCACAAGACTTCAGCATTTTCACTCAGCAATGATGACGGTGTCTTGCGGTGTCAAGGGAGATTATGTGTCCCATATGTGGATGATCTCCGGGAGAGGCTAATGGAAGAGGCTCATAATTCCAGGTATTTTGTTCACCCAAGTTTTACGAAAATGTATCACGATCTTAAGGATATTTACTGGTGGGGTAGTATGAAGAGGGGTGTGGCGGACTTTGTGGCGAGATGTCCAAATTGTCAGCAGGTGAAGGCCGAGCATCAGAGGCCCGGTGGGTTGACGCAACTTATAGAAATACTGACGTGGAAATGGGAAATGATCAATATTGACTTCGTGGTAGGGTTACCTCGCACTCAGCACATGTTCGACTCAATTTGGGTGATAGTGGATCGACTCACGAAATCAGCTCACTTCTTACTAGTCAAGTCCACCGATCTGCAGAACAGTACGCTCAGTTGTATATCAAAGAAATAGTCAGACTCCATGGCACTCCAGTTTCTATTATCTCGGATCGAGGGGCCCAGTTCACAGCTAACTTTTGAAGGAAATTTCAGCAAGGTTTGGGTACTCAGGTAAATCTCAACACGTCTTTCCACCCGCAGAATGATGGCCAAGCGGAGCGGACTATTCTGACACTTGAGGATATGTTACGGGCTTATGTTTTGGATTTCAAGGGTAGCTGGGATGACCACTTGCCGCTTATAGAGTTTGCTTACAATAACATATTTCATGCTAGCATTCAGATGGCCCTATTTCAGGCATTGTACGGAAGGAGATGTAGATCTCCGATTGGATGGTTTGAGGTAGGTGAGGCAGAATTGTTAGGACCAGATCTTGTGCATCAAGCTATGGAAAAGTTAGAGTCATTCAGGAAAGGATGAAAATTGCTCAGAGTCGCCAGAAGTCCTATGCGGATGTTCGTCCTAGGGATTTGGAATTTCAAGTAGATGATTGGGTATTCTTGAAGGTGTCTTCCATGAAGGGAGTGATGCGATTTGGGAAGAAAGGGAAATTGAGCCCTAGGTACGTCGGGAAATATTGGATCGCTCAAAGGATAGGGCAGGTGTCTTATCGATTGGAATTTCCCCCTGAAATGTCATTAGTGCATCTAGTGTTTCATGTGTCCATGTTGAAGAAGGTAATTGGAGATCCAGCTATCATCATGCTAGTTGAGACCATTGAAATTAATGAAGGATTATCGTATGAAGAGGTTCCGGTTGCTATTCTTGATATGCAAGTCCGTAGATTGAGAAACAAAGAAATTGCTTCTGTTAAAGTGTTATGGCGAAGTCAGCAAGTCGAGGAAGCCACGTGGGAAGCAGAAAGTGTAATGAAAGAAAAATATCCCTATTTGTTTGAAAAAGTCTAGTAGTGATCGTGAGAACTGCCATCTCTAAGTGAATACACCTTTGTGTTTTATTTGGTGCAAGCACACTTCACTCTCCTAATTTTCTTATTTTTGTAACATCTCAAGTTGTTCCATATTTGTGTAACATTGTGATTATTTGGGTAATGTGCAGCTCTTTGAAGCAAGCTAAACTTTTGTGCAATTCATGTGATAGTTAAATGATATTCAAGTTGTGGTGTTAACTGAATTATGTATAGCATGATGAAGTAATTGAATTGTATATGATTTGATGGGATAATTGAATTATGTGCAAATTGTTGGAGTAAGTGAAATGATGTGAAACTCATGTGATGTTTAAATGAGTAATAGAAGTGTAGATTGGTAATGATTAGTTGCAGTGTATATGGCATGTGGAAGTAATTGAATATATGCGAGTTGGTGAGGTAACAAGGTTATATACAAGCTTTTAGAATAACTGCACTATGTAGCATTAAATTCGAAATGTGTTTCAGGGGCTCGCTGGCAGGTATATAGGCCTAGTTACAAAGGAAACTCTGGAGTAATTTTCAGAAAACATCGGAGTTAGTGAAAATTTGGGGGGGGGGGGGGTT
>ML279794.1:26613-48660 GCA_005239495.1 Nicotiana undulata | reverse complement strand
TGGGATAATTTTAAAAAAAAAAAGGGGGTAGTGAAAATTTGGGGGGGGGGGGGGTTTGCATATTGTGTTTTCAAAATCAAATGACTTCCTGATCCTCATTCGAGGACGAAGGATTTTAAGTGGGAGAGAATGTAAAGACCCGTAAAATTCTATGTCTAAAGTAGTGCCCGAATAGGTCCTTGTGTTGTTATAACTGTAGAAATTCTTAAAACGGACCCATTTTTAGTGAAAAGTATCCCAAAACTTAAAAGATAAAAAATTTCCAGGAATTTCGCGTTATGCGACGCACTATGCGATCACATAACAGGTATGCGGACTGCATAGTGGTCGCATACCTGGATAGGTTACTGTCCAAATTGAGGACAACTATGCGGCCCAGAATGCGATCGCATTTTGGGTATGCGGACCGCATAGTTGTCGCATTTTTGCCCCATGGTTTTTGCAAGAGAAGTTATGCGACGCACTATGTGATCGCATAACAGGTATGCGGACCTCATAGTGGTCACATACCTGGGCAGATTATTTTCTAATTTTGGACCATTTGAGGGACATTTCTGTGATAGGAATGCGGACCGCATAGAAAGAAAGCGTTCGCATTCCTGACCGCATTTCTGTTTCGGGGGTCCTATTTTCTAAATTTAAAACCCGACCCCCTGTTTAATAAAACACCCCTCCCCTTCCTTTTTAAGGAATTTCTTGACAAAATAGAGAGAGGGGAGAGGGGGTTCTTGAGAGAGAAATCTCCTTCTTCATCAATTTAATTTTTCCAAAATCACTCAGGCCTGGGAATTTCGAGTAATCTTCTTCTTTTTCATTCTAACAGGTAAGTCCCCACCCTATTTCCCTTAAATGTTCAGATTTTTTATTGATAGTAGAACTCCCCTAAATGGTTTCTTGAAGATAAAAGTGAAGAACCTTGCATGCATGTTCAGTTATTGTCACAATCTAGTAAAGGAAAGTGGGTTAGAGTAAATATTCTCAAAGAAGGGTTGGTAATCTGAGGGGTCACATAGCATTGGATAAAATTCCTAAGCGAGTTCGAATTGTGTTCATGATTCCCAATTCTAAAATGAATGTGTTACATTATGAATTATATTGACGTTGCTTGACGGTCCGGTGATTTGGGAATAGGAATTAGAAGGGAATTCCGACTCCAGGTATGTATGGCTAACTTTAACTTTTATAGAATCCTCTTGTTGGTGTCCGAGCATACGATATATGTACCTTGTGTGAGAATATGTGAATTGACTGTCCAATTGTGTTGAGGCATAATACTTCACTCCCTGAATTTCTTGTTGACTACTACGCTAATTGAGATTGTGAAAAGTGGCTTGTTGTGCTTATATTACTATGTGCAAAGCTCGTTAAATGCTCGAGGGTATTGATATGAAAGTATGTGTTAATAAATGAAAGAATGTTAATGTTCCCAAGTGTGGGAATGTGCCTACTGGCTAAAAAAAACGTGCGCGGTAAGTGATGAAAAAGGGTAATGTGAATTGATGAATTGTGTTGAACGATTATGGCAATCGTGTACATGAATTACTGCTTGGTGAGAATTATTGTGCCTTGAGTCCACATAGCGAATTGTTGATATGAACTTGTGTTCCTTGTAATGAAGATCCTTGTGATTTAATTATTGGTGATTGTTGTTATGAAATGTGATTGTCCGGTGGGACCGGGTTGCATACCGCAACAGAATCTAACAAGGCTGAAATTTGTTTGTACGGAGGGATCGGGTTGCACGCTGCAACACGAGGTAATAAGGGAGGAGAGGTAACAAGGGTGGACGAGGTAATAAGGGTGGAATGTGGTTGTGTTGAAATGAGAATCTGTGAAACTCTTGATTGTGGTTGTTTCTGTTTCTGTGCAATAGTTGTTGGTTCCATTAAATGTCTCTTATCTGTGTATTGCTTGATTGTACTTAGGGTAAAGTTTGTTCATACATACTAGTACTATTCCACGGTACTAACGTCCCTTTTGTCGGGGGCGCTACATCTTTTATATGGATGTAGGTGGTTCCATAGCAGATAGCTCAGCCCGCCGTTAGTGGTGCCTCCTTTTCATCTCTTCAGCAGCTTTTGTGAGCCCCTCTTCTTCTTGGGGTCGTGTGTGGATCATTATATCCCTTTTTGCTTATGGTGTAAAGGTATAGACGGGGCCTTGTCGCCGGTAAGTTTTGTAAAACTCCTAAGAACTCTTAGAGGCTCCGTAGACACTATGTGGGTTGTATATGTATATGTATATGTATATGTATATTTTGGGCGGTAGTTGTACTCACTCATAATTGTGGACCGCAAATCAGAAATGTTGTATGTAACTTGTATATTTTGGATTATCTATTGTTGAAAACTAATAGAGGAAAATGGAATTATGTTGTAAAGTGTACTTTGAATCTAAATTGGCTAACTCATATGGAATAATGTACGTTATGAACACGGGGTAATACGTCGGGTAGGAAAGGCAATCCAGGTCCGCTTGACTGGGTTCATCCGGTTAGGCGCCGGTCTCGGCGATCGGTTTTGGGGTGTGACAATTGGATCTATCACAAAGAAATCATAGCCTGATGTGCGAGTTCGATGGTACGCACGATCACAAAACTGAAGATTGCAGGCAACTCCGGGAAGAAGTAGCCCAACTACTCAGCAAAGGGCACCTCAGAGAAATTCCTCGGTGAACGGGCCAAAACCCAACCCCGAGAGAGAGAGAAAGGTGAACATAAGGAACGAGGCGAAAGAGTCACAGCATATCATCCACACGATCATGTGAGGAACCGCCACCCTTAAATTCAGCGGCAAAGGCGTCTGGACCTTATCGTCGTTCGGTGACGGCCCTCTTGTAATACCTTTTCTTTTATGAATTCATTCAAAATTGATCCTATGTTATGGAATTAGGTAACTTGACTGACGCGGTCTGGATGAGAATAATAAGACAACTTGGGCTATCAGACCAAGTCGAACCAACCTCCCGAGTCTTCAACACGTTCTGGACGGCCAACGAAGCCACGAAGGTAGAATCACCCTACCAACCAACACTGTAGGCGCGGCTCAGTTTACCAAGTCCACGGAGATACATGATGTGTTTCCTCAACAAGTAAACAGAATGACGGAATCACACTGCGTCACCCGTCGCGTTCGAATTCGTAAATGAGGGACCATACTGCATTAGTATAGCAGGCATAAAGCCATAACACGTCATCTGGGTTGCTAGACGTCGTCGTCACTATGGTATGGTAACCCCCTCATTTGTTCGTATTTCTTAATGACTCATACACAAGTGTTAAAGAAAGGGAGTAAGAACACTGCCCGGTTCGGCGGTCTAAGATTCTAAAGCATGTGTTGCACTCTTTTCCTTCGCCCAAATTTTGTCCCGAAAGGGGTTTTGCTGGCAAGGTTTTTAACGAGGAAACACCCATGTGCTACCCAAAGAAGGTTATGTCCAGTATTCTAGGCTTTCCTCCGATCGACCCAAGATACAGGAAGTCGGCGACTCGAAAGACCATCCTTCACAAAGAATAACTCAACCCGAAAAGGATCACAGTAAGAAAATAGTATGACAGACCAAATGGTCGAACGAACCGTGTCCGCACAGGAAGGTCGAATTATCAGCAGCAGAAACATGTATACTTGTACCAAGTCACTGAAAGAATATTTTATTATCAAAACATTTTGTAAAGTTTGAATAACGAATATCACTAGCATTTTGCTTATCACGACCCGAGGCCATAAGATCCCAAATGGGTAGCCTCGGATATATTCAAGGTTGTAAGTCCTACGGGTATGACCGAGATCGCAAGGCCCCAAGTGGATATATTTATATAACTAGACACGGTCCCGAATTCAAAGCCAAGGCTATATATTCGAACTTATAAGACCCCTAAAAAGACGTACCCTCGAATATAGATGTTGAGGACACAATACTCGGGACTAAGGGCTTCGGCCAGACAAAACAACTTCGGTCGATGGGCTCCAACCCAACAACAACAACAACAAGCAACTCGGGGACGCCCGTCTATCGCCTTAAAATCAAATCCTTCGAAATTTTTCGAAAAGAACCAGTTAAAATCATGCTACCCTTAGTGTAAGCAAGAGTTTCAAACATTTTCATGTCGGCTCACAAAAAGAGTTTCGAACATTTTCATGTCGGCTCGCAAAAATAGTTTCGAACAATTTCATGTCAGCTCACAAGAAAGAGTTTCAAACGTTCTCATGTCGGCTCGTCAAAAAGAGTTTTTCTCCCGTTCATCATAACAACTCGCAATCGAGGTTCTTTTGGGCCGTCGAAGAGTCGGATGAACGCGGAGGAACCTTGAACATATTTCTAAGCAATAAAAAATATAGCAGTACTAAAGTTGTGTAAGTGCCTTAAAGTCGGCACAAAAGGCCCATGGCTAACCCGAAAACCAAAAGGATCGATAAAATCGAGCTGGAAATCGGCCCGATGATTGAGTCTGAAATGATTGTCTAAAAATGTCCAAAGGCAAGAATATTGGAGCTTACGAGCCCATTTCTGAAAGCTTCTGAGCTGATTAAAGGTTATACTGACCAAATGGACCATAGCCGATAGGCTAGCTTTGAACGGTTAACACATCGGACAAAGCAGGGAATTTCCCATACAAGAAAATATACATTCGCGGGTGCTTTTAAAGAGGGCCCCAATCAACAAGAGAAAAGCAATCTGATCTACCTCCCCCTGGGGACTGAAGCACTATCAGCCTCTTCTCCATAAGAAATAAAAAGTCTGGCATCATTTTCGGCCAATCCGGCATGCCTGATCTCCTCCGAAAGGTTGAAGCCTATATCATGGATTTCTTCGAGGGTTTCCTTTCGGGATCTATGGTGGGCATAGACTATTCTCTGGCGTTCGCGATCAGAAACCTCCCTTAATTTGGCCTGAATATTAGCAACACCTTTTAAATAAACGACCACCTTTTGGTCGGCCTTTGCACCGGCTCCTCGAGCTTCGACCTGAGCGTCAACCACTTCATCCTTCATCTGCAAAAGCTTGGTTTCAAGTTCTCTTTTTTTGCTCGCCTGAACCGAGCAGTCCTCCCAAGCATCCCGAAGTTGTACTTCAAGGGTAAAAACTCTGGCCAAGGAACTCCTCTCGGCCGCAAGATGGCCGTCCTTTTGAGCCATGAGTTTATTACACTCTAGCTTTGCCCGGCCGACATTGCCCCAAAGATATTCCAGGTCACGCACTTTCCTCTGAAATTGCAGCAACGGGGCATTAATCCCTCAAAGAAATATATATATATATATATATATATATATATATACTAACAGCATTGCTGCCCAAAAATCACCTGATCCTCGAGATGAACTTCATAATCGCGGCTCCGGCTCGCCTCATATTGAAGGTATGATAGTTCTCTTGCCTGGTTATCATTTAGGAGCTGGAGGGCGTTGGCCCTGTCCGATGATTTCCTCAGTTTGTAGCTGAACATATCAAAGACCTGCAAAAATAACCGACGTACGGTTAAAATGTAAGTCGGAAGGTCGGAGGGTCATCATAACTCACAGAAGTACAAAACTATTGGGCCTCCCCAAATGTCGACCAAGCGCTTTCTGATCTAAGTTCTTCAGCCCTAATCAATCCACTCCGAGGAAAGACACCTTCTCTGATAAATCTACTCCCGTCATGTGATCCTTGGTCTCGAACACCCTGCAATGCGTCCCCCATGGGAGAGAAGACCAACTTATCCCCCCTCAAAGTACCTTCGACGGGGTAGGGAAATCGAGGTAGGGTAGGTATCGCCTCCACAAGGGTAGGGACTTCGATTTTATGGAGCGCAACACTAGTGTGCCACTTACTTGTGAAGTTCCATCCCTCGATAAAAGGCATGAACTCCTGCGGGATAATATCAATAGTCTATCTCTTTCCTCCTCGTCGCTTGCAAAGAGGGGCCGACAGGATCGGCGTTGGAGAGTGATCAAGTCGCGACAATGCGAGGGTAGATACAATCTGATGAGATGACTTAGGGTAAATACGAGCCCCGTTTTCTCGGCAAAACATCTCATCGCCAACGTCATCCTCCGGGAAGATGGATGAACTTGTGCCAAAGTAACCTGGTATTTCCTGCAAAGATCAAGCACGACCCTGTCAGGGGAACCCAACGCAAAAAGGGTGCATGCATACATTAAGAAATCCCCTCACCTAAGCCATAATGCTCTCTTCTGGGCGAGGTATCTGCAGAACCACATTCTCGCCCCATCGACAGTCTCTCATCACAATCTCGGATTCCGTCCCCTGTTCGTCTGGAATCAATGTGCCATCGATCAAGCGAATGGTGGAAGCGGAACCTCTCTCCTGGTGAGGGGTAGGATTTGGCGTGGTATCCATAGGCGCTCTGGATCGGGGAAGGAAGGCGAAGCGAAGGCCCTGAGCTCAAATAAAGAAAGGGTCGGTAAAGGGGGCGAAAGATTCCACTAAAGTAGTAATCCCTCAAAACAACAGGATTTCCTCACAGGGGAAGATAATGTATTTATAGGAAAGAGCAACGGCCAAACAACCTATCTTGAAGCGTTGATTAATCCAAACAAAATTGTTCCCAAGAGATGCAAACCTGGAGAACCAATAGTGTCACTCCTCGGACTGCCCTACGTGGATGGCGTCGTTGAAACGCTCAAGGCTCTCGTGCCGATTTGACCCCGAGGAAAAACCGTGCGTCGAGTCCTAGCTGTCATACATAAACGGTACCAAAATACCGTCCACACAGCTATCAAGCCATCCCCAAAGTGGTACCCAATTTCGGGGACCCCCGTTGCCATGGCAGACCTCAAAGGAACATCAGAGTCAAAGGAATCTCGAAGTTGTTCCGATCTTTGGAGGCCTTGTCTTTTCCGCATAATGTTCTAAAGGAATTATCAGTCCATCTCAGAATCATGCAAGTTCTAAAGGGAACAACCCAAGGCCCTCGGACTGGCCCGAGCTGGTAATAGTTTTCTGCCGCTCTACGAATAAGCGCCAAACAAACCCAAACATCGAAAAAGAAGGGAACGCTATTACACGAACGAAATAAGAAAAGGGGAAACACCCTGTTGCATTCACAAAAAATGTTTTTACAGTGGGAACGCCCCCATGATGCTCCCCAAAGGAGCAAATATACAAAAGTGAAAGCAAAACCAAAAAAGTAACAAAACAGGCCTACTCTTTGCCTTCATCAGCTGATGCACTGTCGTCAGAAGCACAACCCGAACCCTCGTCCGAGGAAGTTGAGAACACCGATTCCTCCTCCTCTGTTCTGGCTTTCTCTATCTCGCCATCAAGATCAGCCCCCCTAAGATTCTCTTCCTCAAAAGCTTGTCTCCTAGCTTGTAAGTGGGCGTGAGCAACAGCCCGAGCCCGTTTGAGCTCTGCCCTTTCGGATATTTGCCTGGCTCGGTCATTGGCGGCAATCGCATCCCTCTTATACGAAGCAACATGACCGACGGCCTCATCCTTGGCCGCGGTTAGCAAAAATATTTTGCCTTGGGCATCCCGGAGAAGCCCCTGGGTCGAGGTTACCTTTCCCTAAAGAAGATTTCTTTCTGAGGTCATAGATTCATTCTGCCTCCTTGATCTCGAAAACCTCCGCACTTTTGGCCAAGACCTCCTCTTGGAATTGCCTCACTCGAGCGTTCCCCTGTTCGACCTACGAAACAAGGCATATTAGAGAAGCCCCAACTTACGGGAAAAAAAGAATAAAGCTCGTATATAATAATTACCTGCTCGACGAGACTAGCCTGTTCATGGCGCACCCCCTCCAAATTATATCGGAGCCCATTCAATTCCTCGTCCTTATGAGAAGAGGATATCTCTGACGCACCAAGCTCCGACTTAACCTTCTCGAGCTCCTCCTCACGATTTGTGAGCTTGAGGTGAATCTTGGAGAAGGCATGGTCATACAACTTCTAGACCTGCAGAATGAACGGAGAGATTTAACAAATGAAGGAAGAAAGTTGAAGGGAGGGATGAAGATTACCTGCTTTTGAAGTTTCTTCGCCACTTCGAGTGCAACTGGGGCGTCGAGGTCACTATCATCCTCGAGACCAATAAAAAACTCCTTGAACGAGTCAAACACACCCTGGGGGGCCCCCACATTGGCGACACCCCTTTTCGAAGAATCTCCTATCTCGCCAGGAGAAAATGAGGGACCCACGCCTAGGTTATCAACGATCTCGACTGGCATGATCGTTTGGTCTCGAGCTGCTTCGGGTTCAACTCTCCCGGACTCGAAAACTAAAAACCCATCGGTGGGGTCCACGTCGCAATCGGACTATCACTCGGGGACTCTGTCTCCTTCTATGCTTTGTCCCGATCGAAGCTAGTTCACTTCAACTATTTCCAGCTCAGGGGACCCCTGATCAGTGACTTCCTGAACACTGGTACTTCGCTCCGCCTCTTGTGGAAAAGGGATTTCTTCACCTCCGTCATCATCGGCAGCACGCATACTCGTTGCAGCATCTGGGGTTAGGACCGTAGCATCGAATTTGGGCTTACAGACCCTGATTCTCTTTGATTTCGGGGACTCGCCCGAACTCTCCTCTTTCCTCTTGTTTCCCTTCTCGGGCCTGGAAGTGCTTGCCTCGCTGGGCGGAGGCGGCCTCATTGACCAATTGTCCGAAAGGCCTGTGTTGAAAGAGCATGTCAGTTTCAGAAAATCAGTTCCGTTGAAATACATAACATTCACGCAAGGAGCTTACCATGTTTTTTGGCCTGCCAGCGCACTCTGACCAAATCTCGCCATGAGCGCGTACCATATGGAAAGGTAGAGTCTAAGTTCCTGGTCCATCCTGAGATGTCTGGGACCGCGTCGGGGAACCATATAGTGGTTGTATTATTAAAAAAAAGGTCGATTCAGAAAAATGAGATGAGAGAAGAACGTAACGTATCTCAAGAAATGACGGTGCTTACGTTTCATGTTCCATTCCTCTAGGAACGACATTCGGTCAGCTGGAATAATGACCTAGGTCCTCACTCTAACAAATCGGCTCATCCAGCCCCGATCATTGTCTTCATCAATGCTCGCGAAAAATGGCTTCGCGGATCGGTGGTCAAGCTTGATAAAACCAGCTCAAAAGAGTCGGGTGCTGTATAACCGTATCAAGTGGTCAAGGGTAAAGGTCATTCCCTCGATCTGTTTAGAAAAGTGTCGATGCATATATACGATCATCCATAAAGAGGGATATATCTGGACACCGGCTCGCATCGACCCGGTTTGTTACGAGGGTTATCGATGGTGAGGTCGGAGATCGTCTCGAAATCGCTGGGAATACACTACTCTAACCTCAGTGGTTTCTTCGTATTATATTTTGACATACGTACGGAAGAAGAAGCATCCTCTCTTCGAGGAATTTTCCTTGAAGTCTTGTCCATGACTAAATTAGGTTCTACGACAGAGAGGAAGATAGATCTGAGGAGAGGGACTGTGAAGACCCATAAAATTTCATTTCTAAAATAATGCCCGAATAAGTCCCTGTGTTGTAATAACAATAGAAATTCTTTAAAACGTACCTTTTTGAGTAAAAGTATACGGACTCAAAAATTTCGCTATTATGTGATCGCATAACAAGTATACGGACCGCATAGTGGTCGCATACCTGGACAACCTTCTGTCCAATTTGAGGACAGCTATGCAGCCCAAGATGCGATCGCATTTTTGAAATGCGGACTGCATAACTGTCGCATTCTTGCACCTCTATTTTGCGGAGGAGGTTATGCGACACACTATGCGATTGCATAACAGGTATGCGGACCGCATAGTGGTCGCATACCTGGGCAGTCCGGTTTTATTTTTGGACCTTTTGAGGTCCATTTATGCGACAGGAATGCAGACCGCATAACAGGAATGCGATCGCATTCCTGACCCCATTTCCTGCTTCGAGGCTCTTTTAATTTCTAATTTTACACCCGACCCCAAGTTTAATAAAAAAACCTCCCCTTCATTTTTATCATCCATCTGAACAAAAATAGAGAGGAGTGAGAGTGAGTTCTATAGATAGAAGTCCTCATCTTCCCCAAATGGGTTTTTTAAATATCACTCAGGCCCGGGAATTATCGATTAGTCTTCATCTTCTTCACTCTAAGAGGTAAGTCCCCACCCCATTTCCTTTTTAATTCTCAGAATTTAGCTAAAAAGGGGTAGAGCACATAAATTGATCCTTGAAGATAAAAGCTAAGAACTTGCATGCATGTTCATGATCTATTCTAATATAGCAAGAGGGTGTAAGGTAGAGCAATTTTAAACTAAAATGGCGATTAATTAATCAAAGGGACCACATAGTGTTTGATTAAATGCCTAAATGAACCGAGTTATGTTCATGGTTCCAAATTGCTAAGCGAAATATGTCACATTGTGAACTAGATTGACGATGCTAGACAGTTCAGTGAATTGTGATAGGTATTAAAAAGGGAATTTCGACTCGAGGAATGTATGGCTAACTTTAATCTTCGTAGAGTCACCTTGTTGGTGTCCGAGCATTCGGTAGGAGTTTCTTGCTGAGTATATGTGAATTGATTGTCCGGCTATGTTGAGGTGTAAGATTTTCATTTTCTGATTTTCTTAGTCAATCACCATGTTAAGTGAACTTGTGAAAGGTGATTTCTCTTTGATTACTCTATAATGTGCAAGGTTCGTTAAATACTTGGATATGTTTGGTATGAACGAATGGTAACGACCCCAAATGTGTGAATGTATCTAAGTGCTAAGGGCTGTATAACAAGTGATGAAAAGGAGTTATGAATTAATTTAATTGAACTAAATGACCATGGCAATATCGTATATGACTCATTGTTTGGCAAGGTTTATTCTGGCCTGATTTCATACGGATTGTTGGATGTAACGAATTTATATTCTTGTTGTAGAAAATCTTTGTGATTGAACTAATGGTTTATAATGACTATTGTGAACACATGATTGTTTGGTTGTTATGAAACTGTACTCTTGTTGATATGAATCCTTGTGATTGAATTGTGGGTTGTTATTGTTGCTATGAAATGTGATTGTACAGTGGGATCGGATTGCGCGCTGCAACAGAAGAAATAAGGTTGATGTGAGAAGAAATAAGGGTGGAATGTGAATTGTACGGTGGGATCGGGTTGCACGCCGCAACAGAATGTAATAAGGCTGAAATGTGAATGTCCGGTGGGATCGGGTTGCACGCCGCAATAGGAAGTAGTAAGGGTGGATTGTTGAGAAGGAATAAGGGTGGAATACGATTGTGTTGAAATAAGAATCTGTGAAACTCTCAATTGTGTTGGTCTCTGTATCTCTGTGCAATACTTGTTGGTTTCGTTGACTGCCTTCTATCTGTGCATTACTTGATTTTGCTTTGAGTGAAGTTTGTTTATACATACTAGTACTATTCAACGGTACTAACTTCCCTTTTGCCGAGGGCGCTACATCTTTTATATGGATGTAGGTGGTTCCATAGCAGGTAGTTCCGCCCGCCGTTAGTGGTGCCTCCTCTTCATCGTTTCAGCGGTTCTGCTGAGCCCCATTTTCTCTTGGGGCCGTGTGTGACTATATCATTCGCTTTTGCTTATGTTGTAAAAGGTATAGTCGGGTCCTTGTTGCCGGCAAGTTTATGTAAAACTTTTAGTACTCTTAGAGGCTCTGTAGACACTGTGTGGGTTGTATATATGTATATTTTGGGTGATAGTTGTATTCACTCATGATTGTGGGTCGTATCAGAAATGTTGTATGTAATTTGTATGTTTTGGGAGTATCAATTGCTAAAATGTTAAAAGAATAAAGGAGCTTAAGTTGTAAATCCATGCTTAAATTTGCTACTTCATACGGAATATTGTATATTATGAACACGGGGAAGTACGCAGGGTAGGAAAGGAAATACAGGTCCACCTGACTGGGTTCACCCAGTTAGGCGCCGGTCTCGTCCCTCGGTTTTGGGTCATGACAAACTTGGTATCAGAGCCTAAGGTTTTAAAAGTGTCCTAGGATGTCTCGTAGCCATGTCTAGTAGAGCCCTTCTTATCGGTGTGTTGTCAACCACATCTATAATTAGGGGGGTGCATGGACATTTAGGAAAATAGCCTTTCATTGTTACTCTGTATCGTGCGATGAAGTGGAAGGTGAGAATATCTTTATCTAACTCGTGCATTGTCCTAATTTTCAGTAAATGGCACCTAAGAAGAGAGCTCGACTCGGCCTAGTGGCCAATGCCACCCCAGGTGTGGCCATAAATTCATTATCAGTCGGTGCGGGTGAGAATGATTCCCCGACCCTAAATCTGTCTGACCCTTTGTTGATACCCAATTTTTCCTCAAATTCTTTTCAAACTTGCAGATAAGCTTTCAAAATTACTCTTTGTAATAATGAGTATTTTTTCCTATTTTTATTAAATTATTTTCATGTTTATCTGATATTTTATGTTTTTAATAATTGATCTTAAATTAGGTTATAAATAATTTTAAAATATTTCCAGCTCGGTATGTTATTTTTAATCATTTTTATCTCTTAGGATTCAATTATTTCATAAATTAGTCAATTGGGTCTTATTTAATTTCAATTACAATAATTTTACAATTATGGCCCAATTGGACATTTTTGCATTATTTCAATTCAAAATTTATGCATTTTTACACCTAATATTAGTTAATTACTGTGATTTTACCTACATTAACTTGATTTTAGTTTTTATATAATTATTGGCTATTTTAGTTAATTAATTATATATTTTATGGGTATTTAATATCTAGCCACTTTTATTTTATAACCTAGCCAATTTTAACCCCNATCCCATGGCCCTCCCCCCCCCCCCACCCCAGACCCTCATTCTTCATGACTCAATCTCTCTCTATCTCTCTATCTCTCTCTAGGACGCTCTAGCTCTCTCTAGAAGTCTCACTGACTTCTCCTTCGCCGATGAGTTCCATCCACCCTCTCCGGTTGGTTTCTCACCGGAAACCTTGGGTCTTCATTATTTCATGGTCATCCACACCCCTTGTACCGGTACAGTGATATTCTAGGGCTCTCTGGCGAACTTGGAGCGGTCCAACTCATCTCACATGGTCTCATGCCACCTTTCCGGCCTCTCTGGCCGTCTGAGTAACGATCTATGACCTACTCCGGCTTAAGCCGGTGCCACCTCTGAGGTTTTTCTTTTTCTCTAGGTTCCACGAAACCCTAATGCTATGATTCTTCAACTTATTTTTTAGATCTACTCTAGATCTACAGTATTACGAAGCTTTTCTGCATTTCTTTTCTCTAAAAACCCCATCATTTAACGATTCTTGCTATTTCAAATATTGGGTTTCTTAACCCCTTTCAAAAATGTTTTCTTACTTATTATTTTAGTGACTTATACTGTATGTGGAATGATTCTTTTATTTCTTATGTCTCTCTAAGATATTATGCTAAAAGCCCTATTTCTTTTAGCCCGTTCGATTATGTGTTCTTGTTTTCATGTGAAGCCTACATATATTCTCTTATTCTTGTCACTATGGACTCAGTCTCATGGTTCTATGATTCCTTGCTTGGGGTTCCCTATTTTTCTGCTATCAATTATCAATGTGATAGTGGTTAATGACTGTTTGCTTGATGATCACTATTGGCTCTGTGTATCTCTTTGCTTAGCCGTGATATTTTCCTCGAACCTGTGATTTTTTATATTTTGTACTGATTTTCAAAATATTCCCTTACTTATGTGATACTTTCCTTCATTATACTGGTTTCCCTGTAATTGTGATTGCATTCGAGATTCCCTCGACTGATTTTCAGAATCAATACCATGTTTTGCTTTATGAATATACTATTAGTTCAACTTTCCTTAATTATGTACTATGTATTTGGCTTTTATTATATGCTATATGATTTCATTGCCCCTAATTTACTAAAATTAGTCTTATAAATTTACTAAAATTAGTCTTATAATTGATTCTTTCTCCTTAGTTAACCATGATTGCACCGTTTGAACTTGACTCCCTAATTAAAGGAGCCTAATGTTTTAATTGATATTAATTGGTTACTATTTCCATAATTATGCACTCTTGCTTTATTTTCCTCACTCGTTTTCAACACTATATATACTTTGTCTTCTCTCTTTGCATAACACACACACGGATACATTGAGAACACTGATACATTAGTACACTGCATATCACCAAGGCATACTTGAAACTCAGAACATTAACATTGTTTTGAGTCTCCTTTATTTTCATATACATCCTCTCCTGACTACTCAGTCAAAACTGAGTAATCCTTGCTTCTGTACACTACTATCGTGCTTCTCTCTCTCTTGTTCTGCATATTATTGTGGCTGCACCATCTCCTTGCATTTTGTTGTTCTATACCTTTGACTGGTATGTCCCTAATTTAAGTTTACAGTACCCCAACACAATATGTTTCAGTTCCTGCTAATATACTTGTTATTCCTTTTGTTCTTCTACTTATGGTTCTATTGTCAACCATGCAACTAGCATGTCTCTGTTATTTTCCTTTTCACTTTAGTCTAGTATGCTTCTTGCTCCCCTTATGTGATTCACTATGACTTTGCTTGACTCCTACACTTGTTCCTGTCCTATGATTATTGTTTCTTGTCTCAACATGACCAGTATTTCCTTGTGTGTTTGCATCATTTGTCTGACTTTTAATATTTTAAGCATGCACCCCTGATGTCTAAGTGTTACATGATACTAATCCTAATCCACAATATGTTATGCCTTGTGATAACTATGTTATAATTATTTGAAAACCTGTAACTCTATTATATTGCTATCTTGGCTCCTTTGTAAACCATTTTATATAAAACTCTTACATTGTCCTCTGAAGAAATATTTCAAAACTGTTACTTCAAACTACTTTCAAACTCAACTCTTTTAAACTACAAACACATCTCACTACTCTTAGACTTTAGGTTCAGCCCCCTTCGTGTGAGCAATGCCTTGGGGACCCCTGAGTACCCATTGAACTCTGACACACAAGGCTGGCATTCCACACAACACTTACTCATTCCTGGCCAGGGAATTTGGGTGTGAGCACTGCCTGGGATCCCCTGAGATCCTTAGGAACTCTGACACACCTAGGTTATAAGAGGTCTTGGCATATGGCATGTTGGATCTGGTACTTGGGCCTACTGTTAGGCTCTCTATAGTGTAACTTCTTAATTTTCTTAATCCTTTGTGTAATTTATGAAACAATGGTCTGTAATAACATGTAAATGAATAATCGGGGATGGATAGTGAATGTGGGAGGGGACTATGCATGTTTAGCATAGCGCGGGTAGAAATCATGACTATAGGATTTATTTCCCTATGTGTGCAATAGTATCCTGCTTAGGACATGCATATCATGCAATAGAAATCATATTTAGGCTCTTCATTTCAGCATGTCTATTATGTTCATGTCAGTTTATAAGCCTTGTTCACAGTTAATAACTACAACAAGTGATATAATGTACGGCTACTGCATTTCCATAAGCATTACATTTAGAAACCATGTCTTTAGGTATCCTTGTGTGCATTAGATATCATGTTCTTTAGGACCTTACCTTTCATCATGTTTGTGTCAAGTTATATTTTGCTGAACACCTAGTTAGCATGTATCTAATCTGGTAGTCTCGCTAAAATGTGGCTAAATGGTTTAAAACGCTTCTGCAAGTATATTATCCTGCATATCTTAAAAAATCAAAACTAATGTCTGCATGTTCACCTTTAAACAAATAGGCAATGTATGCGAACTCTTAGGCAAACTTTAGGCCTAATACATTATTAATACAAAAACCTAATCGTGTTTCACTTAGCTGGTATTAGAACCAATCAATCCTTTGTTTTGAAATTCTTAAAAACTCTAATGCTTTTCATTCCTGTTTTATCTCTTTATGAAATTCACCCTGTTTCCTAAAATATTCCTACTCCACTGGTTTTCAAATACTAATTCTGGAAATCATGCATTCATTTCCTCTTTAACTAAGTTATTAGATTGCTGCTCTGTGTGTTACTAGATTACAGACACTTGTCATTCCGATTACTTCATCCATAAACCTTTTTTTTATTTCAAAATAGCGATACGCTCTACGCTTTAGCTACTAAGCTTCGAAACAACCCATAGGCTTATTTAAGTTCCTCCCAGATACATGGCTTACATACCCGGCTCAACATTCTTGGAAAACAATCGAATCGAGGGTTCGGAGGAGAATTGTCCATTCACCTCCACGAAAAGTAAGAAATTCCGCATATTTTGACAAATTCAAGGAGAAAAATGGGGTTGCTCCCTCGGCAAACTGGGATAAAGTTGAGCCAAAAGATCTCGATTCAAGATAAATTCATGAGGAAGTGGTATCTCTTTAGGATCTACTCCGGCGGAGTCAGATCTTGGAGTAAGCTCCTTTCCATGGGCAATCTACTCAAGAGTTTAGGCCCCTAATTCGGTCTATGTCTGGGTTGCTTCCGTACTCAAAGGCGAGGGGCTCCAAAAGCGGATGCGATCGGCCTCAGAGGAGAGGGGATCCAAAAGTGGATGCGATCGGCCGCTGTGCTGGCATTTGAGTTGTCTCCCTTCCTCTTTCAATCGAAACACTCGACTTGAAAGTATGCTGCTGCTTTAGCGCGAATGAAACCATTTCTCAATGGATTAATTAAGCTGCAAGGATCGTGAATCAAGGAAAGGGAAGAATGAGACCATAATTTGGAAGTCGTCCCCGACCGAGATTTATTTTTATTCGTTTGACGAGGGAAGACCTTAAGTACTGAATTAATTAAATTACACCTATATCGCGAAAAAGAGCTGCTCTAGATTTAGCGCGCACCCGAGCGAACATGATTAGATACCCTGGTAGTCCATGCCGTAAACGATGAGTTTGCGAATAGTTTCTGCGATCACTCTACGTAATTTTAGATCCTTGCGCAGTGGGGTTCTTAGTGGTTAAGCCGGGTGAATCGGTTGAAAGAATTGAAAGGAATGCTGGAAAATGAGCTTCAATGTGAGGAAGAAGAAAGTGAAGTTGAGCATATTGCTTCCGTTCTTGAGGTCGAAATTGAATACTGGCGACAACCATTAATCGATTATCTTTGTTATGGGATATTACCAGAAAATCCTCGAAGAAAGACGAAAATCCGAAGGAGAGCCCCTCGTTTTCTTTATTATAAGAATACACTCTATAGACGATCATTTGATGGAGTGCTCCTACGTTGTTTGGGTACTGATGAATCCCTTCAAGCCTTGCAAGAAGCAAACTTTGGAGTATGTGGTGCGCATCAATCTCGGCCAAAACTTCATTTCCACATAAAAATAATGGGGTATTATTGGCCAACCATGGTGAAAAATTGTTTGGATTACGCTCGGAGGTGTAAAGCTTGCCAATTCCATGCTAACTTCATACATCAACCACCTGAAGTATTACATCCAACTGTTGCCTCTTGGCCATTTGACGCTTGGGGTTTAGATGTTGTTGGTCCATTGCCGAAGTCTTCTGGTGGACATCTATATATATTGGCCGCGACTGATTACTTTTCGAAGTGGGCAGAAGCTGTTTCTCTTAAGGAAGTAAAAAAGGAAAATGTTGCTAACTTCATCCGAGTCAATATTATTTATCGATTTGGCATTCCACGATATATATTGACGGACAATGGTAAGCCATTTGATAACAAGTTGATGAATAAAATATGTGATCTTTTTGGCTTCAAGCAACACAATTCCTCCATGTATTATGCTGCTGCCAATGCACTTGCCGAAGCATTTAACAAGACACTCTGCAACTTGTTGAAAAAGGTTATTTCCAAGTCTAAGAAAGATTGGCATGAGAGAATGGAATAAGCTCTTTGGGCATATAGGACCACATATCGCACACCAACGCAAGCGACTCCTTATTCACTTGTTTATGGAGTTGAAACAGTCCTTCCACTTGAGCGTCAAATCCCATCGTTGCGGATTGCCATTCAAGAAGGACTCACTGATGAAGAAAATGCTCGGTTACGCCTTGAAGAATTGGAAGCTCTTGATGAAAAGAGGCTAGAATCTCAACAAAGCCTCGAATGTTATCAAGCTCGCATGTCTCGATCTTTTAACAAAAGGGTACGCCTTAGATCTTTCCGAGTGGGTGACCAAGTTCTTGTGGTCAAAAGGCCTATTATTACCTCTCGTCGATTTGGGGGAAAATTCTCTGCTAAATGGGATGGACCATACATCGTACAAGAGGTATACTCAAGTGGCGCTTACAAGATAGTTGACTCAGAAGGTTTGCGGATTGGCCCCATCAACGGGAAATTCATGAAGAGATACTATCCTTGAAGAAAACAATTACGCTCCTTAACGCATGAGCATAAACTGCATGCTACTTCTGGCCCACAAGAGTATAAACTTTGCACGATCCACAAAAAAGGTCCGCTAGGTTGAAAACCTCGAAAGAGGCGACCTAGGCAAAAGTTAGGACATCCAAAAATAAAGTCCTCTAGGTTGAAAACCTCGAAAGAGGTGGCCTAGGCAAAAGTAAGGACAAAAATAAAACTCACCCATTTCGAACTATGGAATGACTTGATCCTCTTCACCGAGGTACGTAGGCAGCTTAGAGTTTCATTCTAAGTTCAGTCATATGAGTTCAAAAAATACATATTACCCAAGGCATTTTTCAAATGAGGCATGATGGAATATAATTCACTTGGTCGACACTAGAAAATTAGGTGTACATGTATTCTTTTGTTGAACCCTCTATCTTGTCTTGATGGATCAATGGGGGTAAGTCCTCCATGTCAAATTGAGGACTTTGATGGAATTATTGCAGTTTCTTTAATAAGAGGCTAAGTATTCAAGTTGAAGTCTCCGATTTTAAGTCATCATCAATTTGAAGTGTTCAAGCCAGCTAGTTCTTAAAGTTAAAGTCTGCACGCATGTCAAGTCTTCAAATCCATAAAGCACTTGAAAAAAAATAAATCGAGAACAAAAGGGAACATTAATGAGAACGCGTAATATAAAGTGAAGCAAAAGAAGTTTTATTGCTGTTGAGAACATCTACTAAACAGTCAAATGCATGAAGGAAAGAAAAAAAAACAAATAAAGTAGTGTTAATAGCCTAATCTAAGCACAACTTGTAGTTGGCCAAATCCTTGAGCATAACTTCCAAGTACTTCTTCTTCTTCTCCAAATCGGCCAAGTCATCAGCAGTCAACAAGGCAGTGCAGCATGCGTCATACTCCTTTCTAGTAGTTGAGGCTCCTAACTTGGCTTCTTCAACTTTTTTGTCAGAAACTTCTAAAAGGGCTTCTAAGTTCTCTTTTTCACGGAGCTTCTCTATCTTCTCTTTCACTGTAACTAGGGACTGGCGGATATATGACACTTCTCTAACCTTCTCTTATTCTTCAATCATGGCATTTGTAAGGTGTACCTCAACATCTGATATTGTAGTCTCTTCAACCTTCTCAGATAAAGCCGACCGTGTCTTGTTATATGAAGCAGCAAGCTCAAAAAGGGACTCTAATAGGCTTCTCAAAGGGGAAATATCCACATCATCCCCATCCATTGCCTCAAGGATCACTTTAGTATTTTCTTCAAGCTCAGAGACATTGTCTGCAGTGCTGCCTTTCAGCTTACGCTGAATCGAAGTCCAAAGCTTCAAGATAAACTCCTTTCGAATATCCAAGACAACCTTCTTTCCATAAAAAACTGAAGCTGCAATTGTTGGCTGTTCACGCAAATCAGAACCCAACTTTGCCCCAATTTCATCATGAGAAATAGAAGTTGCCTCTTGATCTACCTTAGTTGTGGAAGATGATTTATGTGGGTTTGGTCCTGCAACAGACTCACCATTATCTTGTGGCCTTACTCGTTGCAACGCTCCAACATTATTAGCCTGAAAAAAATAAATAAATGAATAAATAAATGTAAGAACACTTTAGCAAAGTCATTCGACCAAGGATAACAAAAAGGAAAAATTTATGTTTTCTTTTACCTTCTCGTTCTGAGCTGTTAGTGTTCTTGAAAAGCTATCAACGCTTTGGACCTCTACAAACCCTTATGGGTTTGGCCCTTTCCTTTTCCAATATTGATCTCCTTTGCTGCTATCACTCTCCTCTTGGGTTAGGCGCTTGTTAGAGGCATTAACGACTACACCAAATGGAATAAGACTTTTGTCAACTGGAGTATGGATCTCTTCTCTGTGAACTTCTTTGTGTAGCATGGGTCCGCTGCCTGCGCGCATCTCAACTACCTTAGACTGTAAAGCAGGAAGCCTATCAATCACTAAGACATCCTCGATCCGGTCTTGAATGGTATTTGTGATTGGCTCAACAGTATTCATCAAAAATTGTAAGTGGTCTTCAAGAAGGCTTCCATGCACCCTTGCCCACCAAGATCTATAGTTAGACGATGTAAACTTCTTCATATTGGACCCAAAAGGAGGAAATACCGCCCTCGAATTAGATCTAGTCAACACACAAATCCGTGCAAGTCTTAACCCTTTTTCTAATGAAGCCTCACGAAAATCTTGCTTCAAGCGACCAGGGGTGTCTTGATAAAAACCAAATTGGCGGCTAAATCGATGAGGGCTGTAAGGCTCAATAATAAAGTTGACTCCGTCCCTCAAAGGAAGATAATTCGAGCGAATACTCATAAAGAAATTTAACTCGAACTCATCTGCTGTACCATCGTCATAGTAGTGGTACGGATCATATCTGCGGGACATTGTCGAAGTCCAGATGATATTTTCTCCATTATGAATACGCTTCTTTGCTTCCTCTTTGCCAAAATATCTAGCAACACCTTGACCGAAACATGCGGCCATGAGAGGAACAACTGGCCCCTTTGCATATGGAAAATGAGTCTTAAAGTAATGGGCTAACCAACCATACACATAATGGGTTGGAAAGCAAGTTTGAGCAGGATCAAGCAACGAGCACTTTGAAATCTCGTTCAAACCCTTATATATTCTGGCTAAGACCGGGACTGCAAGGCTAACTCTTCGTTTACAAGCAATATGACATGCAATCTTAAAGGTCCCAGGACGAATGAAGTCACCATCTTTTGAAAGGAGCACAAAAATACATAACCAACAAGATAGAAAAGTAGCCAAGTATGTCTCGTGTTTCTTGTCATCCATTACTCCTAGCTTATGGAACAAATCTTCTTCAACAGTCGACCAATTAACTGCTTCCTCCATTACCCCGGTTTCAAACGAGCAGACTTCTTTTCTTTCCTTAAAGGAGGCTGAGTATACTTCATTGTCTTTCTGCACCAGAACTCTACCCATTTTTTCGCAGAAACCTTTGGATCGTTGCTACCTCCCTCTCGGAGCCGATGGAAGGCATCAAACAAATGTTCACAAGTCTAGGGAAGAAACCTTCTCCCCTTGTTGTACGTGCCTGTAAGCTCTTCAACATCTGGCAGAACTTCCTCGTAAGGAGATCCTTTTATAGGCAAACCACCGATCTTATACAAATCCCAAAGTGATATGGATAGTGTGAGCACGTGATTTTTACCTATCGTATAATCCTACAAAAATCTCAATAAATTAATTGGTTTTATGGATTTTTGTTGAATTTTAATGCTATTTGGGAATTTATTTTGCATTATGTAGCCATAATTCGGCTTTTAAATCCATAAATAGTTTAAAATGGCATGATTAAGCGCGTAACCTCAATTAGTATTTAAATAAATATAATTGTTTGATATAAAGTATATTAATGTTAATTTATTAATTTAATTATTTATTTTTATCGAAAATTGTGAAAAATACTTGTCCTTTAATTGATTAGGAGTAACTTAAGTGATATGACTCTTTATTAATTTATTAATTAAACAAAATACTAGGATTAGAACTAATTATTATGTTTTAGTTTTAATTTAGGTTAATTAATTAAGTTTGATTTTGTTAAAAAATGAATTAAAATGGACCTGGGCAAGAATTGCCCAGGCCCAAGCTGCCTTCACCCAATCCAGCCCAAATTAAACCCCACCCGGCCTGCCCCAAAATCCATCCAAACGACCCCGTTTTGAAGAAATTGAATCCTAGCCGTTGATCTATCCAGATCTAACGGCTGGGAACTAATCCCTCATTTAGTATATAATTGTCCAAACACTCCCCACCCCCTCAATCTGCCTAAGTCTAACACCCCCCCCCCCTT
>ML279794.1:0-26538 GCA_005239495.1 Nicotiana undulata | reverse complement strand
GCCCAAATCCAACCCCCCCCCCCCCCTTCCCCTTCGTCTCTTCCCTCCGACGACCTCCATTTTTTTCGGCCAAAACCCCTTTTAAACGGGTATTTCCTCTTCTCTTTATTATTTCCATGTGCTATGAAGCACGAAATCATTTCAATTATTGTTAGTTCTATTTTGTCTAGTATTAGTCTTTTTTTTAGTATTCTGTCCCTACTTGTTTTTGTTTTTTGTTACCGTTAGGTTTAGATTCTGCCTTCCCGTTTGTTTACAGTAATGAGTTGAATTCTGTGATGAATCTATTAATCAGTAATAGGTGTTTCTTTGTGACAATCCTGATTCCTTGCCTCGTTTGAATGGGATTAAGTATTATGATTGTTTATACTCATCAATCTGCTAGAATGCACTATTTTTTTGTAAGCATGATCGTTAATTGTTTAATAGTTTATTTTAGTAATTAAATTAGTTAGTTAATTACCCAATTAATTAGAGAACCATTTAATTCCGAACCAGTGTATGACCGTGAATTAAATCAAGTTTAACCTAGTTAATGGTAACCTTATAAAAGATATTTGTTTAATAACCTCTCAAATAATCAGTCCAGTCTTAGATCCTAATTAAGATAATTAACTAGGTCTACTTGATTGAAGAAAATCAACTAACCTCTATTATGTTAATTAAACTAGGAATAAACTGATAACTAACTGAGAACACCTAGTAGTCTTAATTAACTAGAGAGCCTAACTAGGGTTAATTAACTAGAGTTAATCGTTAACCCCAACTGACCTAACCCTGGTTACCTAATGGTAATTTCAGGGACTTCAAGGGGTATATTAGGAATCCTAGGTGTGAGAATCTTGGGTGTAACAATCCAAGAACATTCTAGACTTTTGAAATCAGGGTTTTAAAGGGTATTAGGGTCATTTACCAAGGCTGGAATGTTCTGGAAAGTTACACCTGTCCCAAAAGGATAGGATTGACATCTGTACTTGTACCTTCCTTAGCCTAATGGATAGGGAATATGCTGAGAATATGCTCCCTAAAAAACCCCACTATAAATACCTACTTTGTTCTCTGAAAACTAGAGACTTTTGAATATAGAATTTCACATTTTTACAGACTGAAAATCAACTACACACACACACACGGAATACTCCCTCCTTTCACCTGCCTTCACATTGTTTTCACATAATTTAGCTGCTGAAAATATTCAAAAAAAAAATCAGAATAGTTCTCCCATTCAAAAAGAAAAATCTCCAAAAATATTGGTGAAAAGACTTGATGTTTTTCAGAAGTTCATCAAGTTCTTGTGGGTTTTCTCAGTTTTGATTCTTATTTAGTATTCTTGTTTCAAAGTTTTTCTGGCCTATATTCAAATTCTGGGCTGTGGGTAATCTGCTTTGGTTGCTGTTGAAATTCTCCTCCTCTTTTGCCGTTTTACCATTTGTCTGACCTTTATTTAGTCGGATTCTTATTATTTTCTTCAAAAGAGGTATGTAACAATGAACTTTAGACAAAATTATTAAATCCAGAACCTGTGCTGAAATTGTTGATTCATGTTATGTTTTTTTTGAGATTGTGTAAATTTGAATCTTCTTCTCCTTAATTCTTAATATAAAATCTGAAATAAGGTTGTTATTATGCTGGTAACGAATCTGAATGTATGTATGTGACTTCTGAATTCCTGAAATCAGTCTGATTATTTGTTAATTTCAAAATGCATTTAGCATTTGGTAGTTAGATATTAATTTTGTATTTGTTTAGCATATTATTAAGGTAATTCGCACTAGGTTAGATGAGTTTGATTTCTTAATAGTCAAACTCACCCTATGGTAGTGCATAAACAGTAGCTTAGCTTGCTGAAAATTATCCTTTAAAGGATATAAAATGTGTAATTAGGAAGAGCCTTAAGGAAAGGAATTCGAACCCGCACAATGGTCGGATTTACTCCTCAAAGTGCCAATAGTGGTCAAAGTATTTGACTAAATACTAGCTGGAGTAAGCGTGACTATAAAAGTATAAACAAAGTAGCATCATTGGATTTGAATCTGACCCCTTCTATGATCAGATTCAGTCCAGCCAATGCACAAAAGAGTCTTGTTATAGTTCGACATCATTAGAACCAAATTTGACCCCTATAATGGTCAGATTTGCTCTAAAAGATGTATATCATATCTATATTCGGACGATTAGAAACTGCAAAAAGAAGAGCTGCAAGTGCAAAGTATCTAGATGTGGAGCAACTAGTTAGGGATTAAATTTTTGGTTCTTTTCCATGATGTTCATAAAACGAATCTTTACAGAAGCTGTATTTCCATTCCAGAAAAAGTGTAATTTATTCAATTATACATTTTCAGAAATATGTAATTTAAGACTGGATTGTACATTCAATTTCAATTTTGTTCATGCTCCTAAAATTTTGAATTCATATTTCCCTGTTCTGAAAGTAAGACGATGACATTAGATAAAAGGGAGCGTGTATGAAATATGTATAAACACTTGGTGGATTTTGGGAAACGATTATTTTAGATTCGGTCAAGTTCAATATAAGTGGAATTAGTAGACTATTTTCAGTTCATCTTGCATCCCATAAATTTTCTGAAAATAGATGTATGAATACTTTTCCTTTAGAAACATGTGATTAGGCTATTTAAAACTGGAAAATACTGTTGGTTCAGAACTAGTAAAACTGCTTGTGGTATGCTCTTCTTTAGAAATTACAAAATTCTAGAAAATAGAGTAATTTTAGCTTACCAATTTGTATCAGAATTAGTAGATAACATATTTATATGTCTGTATTTTATAAGTGTATATATCTATTTGAATGAGGGGTATTTTGATTCACATATTTGCCACCGTTTACCAAAACTGGAAAGCAGAACCTTTGAGACTAGCAGTCCTCTTACAAGAAGAGTCAATTTAAGATGGCCTAACGTGATAAAAACGGGGCTAAAATGTGGTCGTAGCCCAAAATATGTTATCTTTTTGGATAATGAAATTCACTCTTAGGCAACCCTTATGTAGAATCATACCTTTTAGTTTGAAATTTGGTAAAGAATCGAATATTATCTCAAATTACCATAACCTACCCTCGAGAGTGGCAACTCGTGCCCCCGACCCTCAACTCCAAACAATAAATAAAAATGCACATAGCAATCAAGGGTGCATTTCATGTGATGTGCTTACCATGTGTTCAAAAACAACAAGTGTAAGCCATCGTGACTTGTCTAAGATAAATCCATAAACATCCTAATTGGTCTTAAAACTAAAACGCTCCTTCAAATGGGAAACATAGAGAATAATTAAACATCGCCTCAAATAGGCATTCTAAAACTGTCACGACCATAGTCTTGGCTACGTAATCTACATTCGGGTGTGACAACTCGTGTCCCCGACTTCAACTTAAAACTATATTAAAATCACGTGTTGCAATTGCGGGTGCATTTCATGTGGCGTAATTGTAACGTGTCCAAAAGCAGACAAGTGCACGTCCTTGTGACTTATTTTCAAGATAAATCCATAAATCTCCAAAGCGGCTAAAAGTTAAAAAAGGCTAAATGCACAATAGGAAAAATACGTAAATAATCAGACAATTTAGGCCAAATAATAATAGTTAAGCGACCGTGCTAGAACTACGGAACTCGGAAATGCCTAACACCTTCTCCCGGGTTAACAGAATTCCTTACTCGGATTTCTGGTCGCAGACAAAAATCAAATAGAGTAAACATTCCTCGGTTTGGTATTTTTTAAAAATAAACGGTGTCCCGGAGCATCGTTAAAAACCCGGGTGGCGACTCTAAAAAAATAATAATAAATCCCAAAACAGAATAATGTCACTTAAAGTGAAAAAAACTCTCTTATTACCCTTACTGGTAAAAAAGGAGGTCAGACAGATAGTTCTCCAGCAGAGGTAAGCAATGTGTTGGTAACAGGGCACCATGCCTCACAGAAAGCCTGCATAATGTTCGTATTACGGTCATATGTGAAGAGTGAAGCATATACGACGTCATAAATTCTTGCACCATCCAGTGTCAAGCGACACCTACTTAAGACATCTTCTGCCCATTCCCAGTAGCCAGGAACGTAATGAAGTTCACCGCCGAACGGCAAATCATTGCCCTAATAAGTTTCCTTGTTAATAATTCGACGCACTAGGCATGGTAAAGTACTCGCAAAATTCCAAGCATGATGAGTAGTGGTGCAAAGCATCCATGTCTTGGGAGGACGACTATTGTATTCAAGCGTCCAGTCTGCCAAATAAGGTGGGTCCCTCAAAGGTACCCATAAAGCTACAACATATTGGCTGATTAGTGACCTATCAACTGGTAACCTTGTCCCCTCCTTGCTTCTCTTATGGTCTGAAATAATAAGGCATTGCGAATTAGAGGAAGAAATTATTAAGCCTTTGAAGTAAACCATGTTTAGACTGCAAAAAGAGAGAAAAGTATTTATTAGCATTTAGCTTAGAAATGCGATATTCATGGCCTTAAATTCATAATATAATGTATCATATCTCAAGACTAATCCTACCAAGCATGGAAAAGGCAAAGTCTTTGGTTTGGACGGTGTAATGGTCTTTGCCACAGATAAAGAAAGTCAAATTTTCAAATGAAGTGAAGTCTTTGGCTTAGACAGTGTAGTGGTCTATGCCTCAGATAAAATGCAGTTAAATCTTCAAACAAGATGAAGTCATTAGCTTAGACGGTGTAATGGTCTATGCCTCAGATAAAATGAAGTTAAATCTTCAAACAAGATGGAGTCATTAGCTCAGACGGTGTAATAGTCTTCACTTCAAATAAAAATGAAGTCTTTAGCTCAGACGGTGTAATGGTCTTCGCTTAAGACAAAATAAATCTTTGGCCCAGACGGTGTAATGGTCTATGCCTCAGATAAAATGCAGTTAAATCTTCAAACAAGATGAAGTCATTAGCTTAGACGGTGTAATGGTCTTCGCGTCAAATAAAATAAAGTCTTTAGCTCAGACGGTGTAATGGTCTTCGCTTCAGACAAAATAAATCTTTGGTTCAGGCGGTGTAATGGTCTTTGCCTCAGAAAAAATAAATCTTTGACTTGAACGGTGTAATGGTCTTTGCCACAGATAAAGAAAGTCAAGTTCTCAAATAAACAAAGTCTTTAGCTCAGATGGTGTAAAGTCTTCACTACGAACTTTTAAAGGTTTTCGCTGTGAACTATTAAAGATCTTGACTGCATGCTTTTAAAAAAATCTTGACCACAAGCTTTTAAGGATCTTTACACGAACTTTTATGAATCTCCGCCACAAATTTAAAAGATATTCATCATGAACTTTTATGATTTTCCACCACACTTTAAAAGACTTCACCACAAATTCCTAAGGTCTGTATCGCGATTTTTTATGGTTAACCGCAAATTGATACTCAATAAATAGGAGCATGCGGGTTTATATAGACGGCAAAAACGAACATTGAGAAGCATGTTTCTCGATGTGGGATCAAAAGGGCGGCTATCATCACAATTAGTATTCCTCATGAATTGGGATTCTTTAATTTGATTCATACTCGGATTAGAAATACTAGTCATGCCAGCGTTTTGATAATGCATTGGAAAGACAAAGTGCATTGTCTTTAGTGACTTTCCTTTTTCTCTATCCATTATAATTGCCAAAATTGATTTAGCATCTTACGTAGGCATACAGAATCTTGGAATTCACCGGATTGGAAATTTTATTCAACTTTGCAATGGCATAAAATTTAAATCAAATAAGTTCAAAGATCATGAAAGCTTGAAATTGATAATTTTAATTCGTATGACAAGCAACTTGCCATTGGCTCAAGCGTTTGAGTATGATTACTTCAAGTCTCGTCTTTTAAAGTTAATAAGTTGATATTTTGACAAGTCTTGAAGTAGGGGTATTTGTAGGCATGTAAAATTTATTGAATTTAAATTCAATAAAATATTTGGACTATATTTAAATATATTATCCCAAATAAATTTATTGGGCTAATATAATTGGATTAGTTATAAGTCCAACATATATGCATCAAATAAATAGACTTTAATCCATTTGGGCTAGCTCATTTGGTTGGGCTACAAATGATGAGCCCACTTTATTAGGCCCAATATGCCATCTTCCTAGAGGTCCAGTTTGGTGCCACGTGTCAAATGACGTGGCACGCCAAGTCAAGCGGAAGAGCCAATCGGATCATGCCACGTGTCAAAATGACAAGGCATGCTAAGTCACATTAAAAGGCCAATGAAATCGCGCCACGTGTGCAAGTGACATGTTCTGGCCAATCAAATGCAGCCTTATCACACTTCAATTTGATTGGTCGGAAAGAGTTTGTTCTTATCACAACTCCTCCCTTCCACAACTATAAATAGGGATCTTCATAACTCAGAAAAGACACCAGAAGTTATAACAAGAAGCAAGCAGAGAGCTCGTGGAACAAACACCGCAGGTTTCTCTACAAGCTACAAGTTCAAGCACTCAAGCACTCAAGCTACACGTTCAAGTGAAGATCAAGAACGAAGGCAAATCAAATACCAAGGCGTTCGAGATCAATTTACATGTTCGTGATCAAATCCAAATCCAAGTTCAAGAAGGAGATTCAAGATTAAGCTTTACAAGCCCTTGAATCAAATCAAAGTCAAGCTCACAAAGATACTTTACATTCTTGAAGAATCAGAGGAATACCATAGAGATTGTAACACTTTCATTTATTGAAATCAAATACTACATTTGTTACGCAATTTTTTAGTCTTTATTATTTACTTTTCTCGACTCGAAAATTTGTTGTTACAGTTGCATCAACACATTTATATTCATTCAATAGGCCAAAAATGCACTTGTGATGATGAAGAAGGAGCCAAAGCAAAATGTGCAACCTTAATACCCAAAAAATAATTGAGAGGACCCCGATCTTTAATCTTAAACTAGGTATCCAAAAAACCCTTTAAAGAAGCAATTTTCGAATCGTCATTTTCATTCAAGATAATATCATCTACATAAACAACAATAAGGACTACAGAGGGGGAAGAATGTATGAGAGTAATCTTTCATAGTTTAACAACACCTTTAGAGCACAATGCTTGAGAAAGGTTGGCATACTATTGCCTTGAAGGTACCCCTAACTATTTAATGATTTTCGAAACTTGCACACCAAAGGGGAAGAAGAACTAGAAATAGACTCAACAGACAAACTAGGGAGCAACTTCATGTATATCTCTTCATCCAAATCACCATGCAAAAAATCATTATCAACATCAAGTTGAAATAGCGATCGTTTTCTTTTAACTGCCATAACCATAAGACACTTGACAGTATAGAATTAATGATATGGGAGAATGTATCATTAAAATCTATCACTTCCACCTAAGTGTCCCCTTTCACAACCACACCACTATCAGCTTTATTTTTGACTTTATAAATTCATTCATAGTCAATGAATTTTTTTTCTTCAGGCAACCCAAGTATTGTTAGCTTCAAGTGCCTCAAATTACTTTCTCATAATAACACTATCAGTAGACCATAGAAAAACAAAAGATAAAGAACTGGATCCATTTAGGGAAAGAAAAAGGTCACACACATCATTAGAAAGATGTGATGGTAAATGATGATCTCTAAAAGACTTTTTGGGAGCTTGAAGACAGGGAGGCTCAGAGAGAGCAGAGAAGGAAGGAGAAGTAGGGATATGAGAGGAAGTAGATGGGGAAGTAGAAGTAGATCGAGGCAAAAAATAAGTGGGAACTGAAGAGGGA
The DNA here is from genome assembly GCA_005239495.1 of Nicotiana undulata. Classification (NCBI taxonomy): domain Eukaryota; kingdom Viridiplantae; phylum Streptophyta; class Magnoliopsida; order Solanales; family Solanaceae; genus Nicotiana; species Nicotiana undulata. The sequence continues at coordinate 18,816 of ML279794.1, read as the reverse complement.
TATGAAGGAGTAGGAGAAGAAGTGGGAATATAATCAAAAGAATAAAATAGAAAACAAGAATAATAGATGATAGGCAAAGAAGAAGAAGTTGCACATTCGTCAAATAGGAAAACATGCTCAAGAAAAGTGACATCTTGAAACAAGAACTTGCTTAGTAGACAAGTTATAGAGCTTGTAACCCACTTTGGCAAGAGGATAACCAATGAACACATAAGGCTCAACCCTAGGCTGAAACGTTTCCTTTGACACTTGGTAATTGTGTAAAAATAAAGACAACCAACGGTTTCAATGAGCATAAGTGGGTGCATTACCATTAAGAAATTCAAAAGGGGATTTATCATGTAGCAACTTAGAAGAAAATCTGTTAATAAGGCATGTGGTAGAAAGTACACCCCCTCCCAAAATCTGATAGGCAAATTAGACTGAAAAAGAAGGGACCTTAATGTTTCCAACATGTATTTATGTTTCTTTCTACAACACTATTCTATTCAGGTATATGTGGGCAGGTAGTTTGTAGAATTATCCCTTGGTCTCTAAAACGTTGGACACCGAGGTTACTAGAACCAAGTTCCAATGCATTGTTACTTCTAATGGACTACACTTTGGTCTAAAATTGAGTTTGAACCATGGAAATAAAAGCTTGAAGTAAAAGAAAATCATTACTTTTGGAACCCATGAGATGAGTCTATGTAGCCCTAGTAAAAACTTCAACAATGGTGAGAAAGTACTTAAAACCATTATAAGTAGGTGTAGAATAAGGCCTCAAAGTGTCCATATTAATAGGTATGAGAAGTCTTAATGCATCTATCGGGCAAAGACAACCTAGGTTATCTAGCCACATTACAAGTAGGGCAGGTAAATGAATGTCTAGAAGAAAATATAACGACCCGGTCAGTCGTTCTGTAGAATTTGCACCATTATTCCTGTTTCTGCCTTGTTATGAATTGTTTAGTTGTCTATGATGTGTTGGATTCGGGTGGTTCGGGTTCGGAGTGGTTGTGATGAGAATCGAGACAATTAGTCTCTTAAAGTAGCCTTATAGTTAGAAAAGTCAACTGGGAGTTGACTTCTTGGTAAACGATCTCGAAATACAAATTTTATGGCTCGGATAGCTTCGTTAGGTTATTTGGAACTTAGGAGTGTGTTCGTAATGTAATTTTGACGTCCGATGTAGAATTAGGCTTGAATTGGCGAAAGTTAGTTTTTGGCGATTTTCGGTCGGCAGTGAAAAATAGGCTATCGGGGTCGGAATGGAATTCCATAAGTTGGAGCAGGTCCATAATGTCATTTTTGATATGTGTGCAAATTTTCAGGTCAATCGGAGGTGTTTTGGATAGTTTCGGCATCGTTGGTGGAATTTAGAAATTTCATAGTTCATAGGCTTGAATTTGAGGTGATTTTGGTGTTTTTGCGTTGTTTTAGTATGTTGCCTTGAATAGTCATAAGAAATTTCTTTTGCTTTATGGCAGTTGTATCTTTGATTCAGCAACTGTAATTAGTTTATTTATGCACTTTTGAATCCTGTAATTTAAAGGACTGGTGTATATATTCATTTTTTTAGTCGTTTAGTTTATGACGTTCAAACTGAATTTCGAGGCGATTTTTCTGAAATATCTAAGCCAGATTCTATATTTTGCCGAATAGGACGGAGGCAGTTTCTTCAGACGCAATCATTACATGTATGGTTCCAGTTTGCCATAGAGATGCATCAGTCTTATTTGATCCGGGATCCACTTATGTGTATGTGTCATCTTACTTTGCTCTGCATTTGGATATATCTCACGATTTCTTTGAGTTCTCCTGTTTATGTGTACACGCCTGTGGGAGATTCCATTATTGCGGATCGTGTGTATCGGTTGTGTATAGTTGTTATTGGTGGTTTTGAGACCAGAGTTGATTTATTGTTACTTAATATGGTAAAATTTGATGTTATCTTGGGCATGGACTAGTTGTCTCTCTATCATGCCATTCTAGATTTTCACGCCAAGAATGTGACGCTGGTTATACCAGGTTTACCACGATTAGAGTGGAAGGGTGCATTAGATTATGTTCCTAGCAGATTTGTATCATTTCTAAAAGTTTTGGCGTGCAGGGGGTTATTGATAATGATATGGTTGAGGGTTGTAAGTGTGGTAGAGAGGAGTGGGTTGGGAGTTTCTGGGTGAAGCGGGTTGATATGTATGTGGCAGAGGTGATTGTAAGTTGGTGGTGGAGCTTGGTATGAGGATGAGGGTGCTTGGTAATTTGGGGTTGGTTGATATGTGAGTGGAGGTGTTGGGTAAGTTTGGTATTTGAGTGGGGATTTGGTTCTTTGTGAACCCATCACAGCTCCCTCGACCTAATTTTGATCACAAACCTCCAAAACAATATACCGCCATCGCTGAACCCATCAACCAGCTGTATGAGAAGCTCAAAGCTGCTGGTTATGTCACACCCATCCCTGCTGCAACCCTTGAAAATCCTTCCCAGTGGGTTAACCCAAACAAATCTTGTGCATACCACTCCGACATGAAAGGACACACCATCGACGAATGCCGCTCTTTGAAAGGCAAAATACAGTCCTTGATTGATAACAAGATCATTGTGGCAAAAGAATCCGCTCCAAACATCCGCAACAATACTCTTCCAGAACATAAGGGTGGAGGTATCCTTATGATTGAAATGGAAGATGACTGGGATCCCGAGGGATCGACCGGGTTGATCGCAGAAGGCGATAACCCAAAGAAATCGACAGTTACTCTCAATCCAATCATAGTCCAAGTCCAACTGTCTGAGGATGCTGAGGTAAACATGTCTATACCTTTTGAGTTTGAAGCAGCTCCACCCCCAAAGACATCAGTACCGATTGAGGTTGAATTCGTGTCTCCGGCAAATGCACCCGCACCATTTGAGGTTGCAGTCTTGCCACCCAAGGCACATGTTCCAGTCGAAGTGAGGATAGCCTCGCCGATCCCAGTGGCGATGTAAACCACGCCACCCTTATATACAAATGTTGTACCTTGAGACTATACAGCCGAGGCAAGAAGGAAGGGCAAGGTCAAGACTGAAGAAGCTTTTGCATCACAGGGTATGACAAGAACCAGTAGAGTCTATACCTCTGAACATCTGGCCGAATCAAGCAAGCAGGTTTCCACCCGTATTGAGACAGGTCCAGATGACCTTTGGAAAAAATTACAGGCCAAGGAGTACTCGGTCATCAACCAGTTGAACAAGACGCCAACACAAATATCCATTCTCTCTTTGCTGCAGAATTCTGAGACTCACAGGAGTGCTTTGTTGAAGGTGTTGAACGAAGCATATGTGCCGAACAATATCACTAGAGGGGAAGTAGCCAATATGGTGGGCCAAGTGTTGGAAAGCCATAAGATCACTTTTCATGAAGACGAGCTGCCACCTGAAAAGCTGGGTCATAACAAAGAACTGCACATCACCGTGCAATGCGAAGATTATTTCATCACCAGAATTCTGATCGATGGAGGATCCAGTCTTAACATCTGTCCGCTAATAACACTCAACAAATTGGGTAAAGGGCTGCATGATATAAAGGATAAAGAAATCAATGTGAAAGCTTTCGATGGTTCTCAAAGGTCCACCATTGGTGAGATTAGTCTATGCTTGCAGATGGGACCAACCTGGTTTGAGGTAGATTTCCAAGTAATAGATGTACCAGCATCCTACAACTTGCTATTAGGACGACCCTAGATCCATGCCGCTGGGGCCGTAGCATCAACGCTGCACCAGGAAGTGAAGTTCGAGTGGAATCACCAGGAAGTGATTATTCATGGCGATGGTAGCAACACTATTTACAGTCGCCAGACTATTCCGGCAATCGATGGAAGAAAGAAGCTAGGTGGAGAAACTTACCACCACATTGAACGGGTCAATGCTATCGATAAAGACAAATGGCTGGATAGCAAAATCGAAAGCATACTAAGCTGGAGTGGGTACAATCCTGGCAAAGGGTTTGGCAAGAACCTCCAAGGAATCTCTAAACCCATAAAGCTCAAGAACCATGGTACTACCTTCGGTTTGGGATATGAGTACACCTAGGAAGAATTCAATAGTTGGTTGCCACCATGGCGTGATCCTTAGTACCCTTTGGAGCATCCAATACCACATTTGGAGCAGACTTTACAGCAAGCTGGCATTATTTATGGGACAGACGAAGAGGAAGCACTCGCCGCATTGAGGAACTTATTCCTAGAGGATGATGACATGGATTGTTGTGTTGTTCTCGAGGAGGAGGGGGAGGAAGGCCCTTCCATATAGTCTGTGAGTAGAGGAGCATACCTCAAGAATTGGACCATCAGGACAACCAAAGCCCGAAGAGCCTCGGGGTAGCAAGGCTAAAACAAGCGTTATTCATTGTTTTCCTTTGCTAAATGATTTCCCTTTCGCATTTTAATTCCTGTAATAAGATCTTCAATGTTCAAAACAATTATTCAATTTATCAAAAGAATTTTAATTTTCTTATGAATCAATATTTATTGCTATCATTTTTCTCTCATTACTTTACCTATGCAGCATTACTATTACTTGTCTCGATGAACCGATGACTGTGACATGCAGCGAGACAACACAACAAACAGACATTGATTCAGAGGAAGATGACATACCTGACGAGATTGTCAAAGAAGTTGAGAATTTTGAGAACAGACCTAAGTCCAACCTGGACGAGACCGAAATTGCCAACTTTGGAGACTAAAAAAATATCAAGGAAACTCGCATCAGCATTCATTTGTCGCCGTCAGAGATGAAAGAATACACAAAATTTCTAAAAGAGTATGAGGACATATTCGCCTGGTCGTACGATGGCATGTATGGTCTGAGTACATCTATTGTGGCTCACAAATTGCCAACCAATCCAATGTGTCCACCAGTCAAGCAAAAGCTCAGAAAATTCAAGCCTGATATGAGCTTGAAAATCAAGGAAGAAGTTACCAAGAAGATCAACTCCAAGGTTCTCAGGGCAGTTGAGTAGCCGACATGGTTATCTAACATCTTGCCAGTACCGAAGAAAGATGGGAAGGTCAAAGTCTGTGTCGACTACAGGGATCTCAACCGGGCCAGTCCAAAAGACGACTTCCCCTTGCCAAATATACAAATCCTTATTGACAATTGCGCCAAGAATGAGCTACAATCATTCGTGGATTGCTTCGCTGGTTATCATTAGATTTGGATGGATGAGGAAGACGCTGAGAAAACGGCTTTCGTTACGCTGTGGGGAATATACTGTTACAAAATGATGTCATTCGGCCTAAAGAATGCAGGGGTCACTTACATGAGGGCTATGACCACTATATTCCACGATATGATACACAAAGAGATTGAGGTATATGTGGATGATGTTATTATCAAGTCCAAGAAAGTCGCCGACCACATAGAAGATCTGAGAAACTTCTTCAATAGACTGCGGAAATACAATCTAAAATTAAACCCCGCTAAGTGTGCATTTGGTGTTCCCGCTGGGAAATTGCTCGGGTTTATTGTGAGCCGTCGAGGGATAGAATTGGATCCATCGAAAGTCAAAGCCATTCAAGAACTACCACCGCCAAAGAACAAGAAAGATGTGATGAGCTTCTTGGGAAGGCTTAACTACATCGGCCGGTTCATATCACAGTCTACAGTTATATGTGAACCTATCTTCAAGATGCTGAAGAAGGATGCTGCGACCAAGTGGCCCGATGATTTTCAAAGGGCTTTCGACAGAATTAAGGAATACCTGTCAAACCCACCAGTCCTAGTACCGCCTGAGCCAGGTAGACCTTTGCTACTCTACCTTGCATTGTTAGATGGAGCCTTCGGCTGCGTTCTGGGGTAGCACGACGAAACAAGAAGAAAGGAGGAAGCTATTTATTATCTCAGCAAGAAGTTCACTCCATACGAGGCTCGGTACTCTCTATTGGAACGCACCTGCTGTGCTTTGACTTGGGTAGCTCAGAAGCTGAGGCACTATTTCTGTGCATATACTACATATCTCATATCGAGAATGGATCCATTGAAGTACATCTTTTAGAAACCCATGCCCACTGGCAAGCTAGCCAAGTGGCAAATCCTGCTGAGTGAGTTCGAAATAGTTTATGTAACTCAGAAAGCGGTCAAGGGACAAGCATTGGCGGACCACCTTGCTGAGAATCCTATGGACGGAGAATGCGAACCTTTGAAAACGTATTTTCCTGATGAAGACGTATAATTCATAGGAGAAGGCATTACAGAATCCTATGACGGTTGGAGGCTATTCTTTCATGGAGCGGCGAATTTCAAGGGAGTCGGCATTGGAGCTGTCCTGATATCGGAAACCGGTCAACATTATCCAGTATCCGCAAAACTCAGGTTCCCTTGCACCAACAATATGGCCGGATATGAGGCCTGCATCTTAGGGCTCAAAATGGCCATTGACATGAACGTTCAAGAATTGCTAGTGATTGGTGACTCAGATTTTCTGGTACATCAGGTACAAGGAGAGTGGGGTACTAAGAATTCAAAGATACTGCCGTATCTGCACCACGTGCAAGAGTTAAGAAAGAGGTTCAGAAAGATAGAATTTTGGCATGTCCCAGAATCCAGAATGAGTTCGCCGATGCATTGGCTACTCTGTCATCTATGATTCAGCATCCAGACAAGAATTTCATTGATCCCATTCCAGTGAAGATCCATAACCAACCCGCTTACTGTGCCTATGTTGAAGAAGAAGCAGACGGAAAGCCTTGGTTTCATGACATAAAGGAATATTTGGCAAAAGGAGAGTACCCAGAGCTTGCAAATCCTACTCAGAAACGCACACTTTGGAGATTGTCCAACAACTTCTTTCACAGCGGAGGAATCCTGTACAAGAGGACTCTTGATTTGGGGCTATTAAGATGTGTAGACGCAAAGGAAGCATCCAAGCTACTAGAGGAAGTCCATGTTGGGACTTGCGGCCCGCATATGAACGGTTTTGTTTTGGCGAAGAAGATACTCCAGGACGGTTACTTTTGAATGACTATAGAAACTGATTGCATCCAGTATGTCCGAAAATGCCACCGCTGTCAGATACATGCAGACATGATAAAGGTACCTAGAAACGAGCTTAATGCGATGAGCTAACCATGGTCGTTCGCCGCCTGGGGCATGGACGTTATTGGACCAATCGAGCCTGCCGCCTCCAACGGACACAGGTTCATTCTAGTAGCCATCGACTATTTCACCAAATGGGTCGAAGCAACATCCTACAACAGTGACTAAGAAGATCGTGGCCGACTTTGTCCGCGACCACGTTATTTGCCGGTTCGGAATCCCAGAACAAAGCATTACTAATAATGGCTCCAATCTTAATAGTGACTTGATGAAAGCCCTGTGCGAAACCTTCAGGATCAAACACAAGAATTCCACAGCTTGCAGAACTTAGATGAATGGAGCTGTAGAAGCCGCTAACAAAAACATCAAGAAGATATTGAGGAAAATGATAGAGAAGCATAAGCAATGGCACGAGAAGTTATCATTCGCCTTATTGGGATATCGCACCACAATCCGCACATCAACCGGGGCAACTCCTTATATGTTGGTTTATGGTATAGAGGCTGTTATTCTCGCTGAGGTAGAAATTCCCTAAAGATCATACAAGAAGATGATATCAACGACGCAGAGTGGGTAAAGAACCATTATAAGTAGTTAGCCCTCATAAACGGAAAGAGAATGAATGCAGTCTGCCATGGTCAACTCTACTAGAATAGAATGTCCAGAGCCTTCAATAAGAAATTCAAGCCGAGACAGTTCACACCGGGGCAGCTGGTGTTAAAGAAAATCTTTCCACATCAAGACGAAGCCAAGGAAAGTTCTCTCCCAACTGGTAAGGTCCATACATGGTTCATCGGGTTTTGACAGTAGGATCTCTTATACTCGCAGAAATAGACAGAGAAGTCTGGCTGAAACCAATCAATTCAGATGCAGTCAAACGCTACTATGTGTAACCTTTATGCTTTTATCAAACATGTAAATTGAACTACGCCTGACCTGATTCCCGTTTAAGAGGGGATACATAGGCAGCCCTATGGGTTCGGTCACAATTCAATGAAATTTTCATTTCCCCCCGCGATTGGAAACTGGGGCAGAATTTTGTGGAGAACCCTCAGAACTCCGTAGTAAGTTCAGCCGATCTCCGCACGAGCAGCAGTCAGAAACATCAATCTATCAAATTGGGGCATAATTTTCAGGACCCTCAAAATTCCGTATCAAGAAAGGTTGCAATGTCTTGATCCGCGTCATGACCGTCAATTCATCTAAAAGATATTTTAAATTATATATTTATACTGTATTTTTACAAAATCATGCATATGTGTTCTTGAAAATAGCCTTGTTTAACAAACTCTACCCCAATGATACGAACAGTATTGTCAAGCAAAACGAATCAGACAAAGCCAGCGGGGATACGAACTAACCTTCCCATTTACAGAACTCACGATTTTTCTTTGGATGCAGGCACTAAGATTGCAGAATCCCGAACATACTATCCACCCGAAGGACATATGTTGTTCAAAGACACGATTCTCCAAACCAGTCGCGCACGCCGACATCCATTATCAACACAAGTAATTCTCCGTAGTCACAATGCTCCCAATAATCACAATGCCGCAATATGCTATCAGCTAAGGACTTCTACTGTCATTTGTACCATTCTGCCCTCCGAGGTTAAGCTCTACCTCCATCTGCATTTTGCATAAGGCTACCTTGCTGCCTTCCAAGACTAAGAACTGTCTCCATCTGCATTGTATAAGTCTACCATTCTGCCTTCCATCTTGCATAAGTCTACCTTTCTCCCTTCCGAGACTAAACACTGTCTTCATCCGCATTGCATAAGGCTACCATTCTGCCTTCCAAGGTTAAGCTTTACCTCTATCTGCATTTTGCATAAGGCTACCTTTCTTCCTTTCGACACTAAGCACTGTCTCCATCTGCATTGCATAAGGCTACCATTCTGCCTTGCATCTTGCATAAGGCTACCTTTCTCCCTTTTAAGACTAAGCACTGTATCCATCCGCATTGCATAAGGCTACCATTCTGCCTTCCGAGGTTAAGCTCTACCTCCATCTGCATTTTGAATAAGGCTACCTTTGTGCCTTCTGAGACTAAGCATTGTCTCCATATGCATTGCATAAGGCTACTATTCTGCCTTCCATTTGCATAAGGCTACCTTTCTGCCTTCCGGGACTAAGCACTGTCTCTATCTGTATTGCATAAGGCTACTATTCTGCCTTCCAACTTGCATAAGGCTACCATTATGCCTTCTGAGACTAAACGTTGTCTCGATCTGTATCTTTGCATAAGGCTACTTTTCTGCCTTCCGGGGCTAAGCTCTGCCCCTAATTTACTTTTCATTGAAACTAAAAGCTATCTCAAGCACTATCTATTTCTCTTTTACTACGGGCTAAGCTCTGCCCTTCAGTACGCAAGACTAAGCTTTGTCTTGTCAGCATCATACTATTGCATCTTCATGGGATGAAATATCGCCAACTTATCCAAAGGCGTCATCGTTCGGAGGCACCATCTTCATGTCCCGAGAACACCATGCCATGGCCTAAGGATCTCTTTCAATCCTTTACATATCATTATTCAAAGGTGTCATCGTTCGGAGGTATCATCCTTATGGCCCGAGAACATCATTTCATGGCCTGTGAATCCTGCATCAAACAAATCCATGGCCGAGGACATCATGGTCTGAGGACGTCATCCTTAAATGTCCAAAGACAACATTCATGGTCCGACGAGAATTTTCATCATGTTTAAATTACACACAATATATGTTTGTATCATTTATTTGCAGGTAATCCGGCAAGCAACGGCCATCCTGGCAGGAGAGGTCCCGCTCCAGTTATCCTAACCATTCCCGTAAGTCGTTTATTCATCCAACCCTATATGTTGCGTCCGTTCTAGCAAAACTTTCATCGGTATACTTCGCCGATGGATCCTGAACTACATATGGCCTGAATCATGTAAAACTAGGGATATGTAGGCAACTCGGAAACCAAGGTGCGGCCTGAATCTCTTCAAACCGTTTTTGCTCGGTCAAAATTGGCCATCATATCTTTACCCGACAACTCTTCCATCATTCCCGGGTAAAGAGGGGCAGCTGTTGATACCTAATTTTCCCTCAAATTATTTTAAAACTTGCATATGTACCTTCAAAATCACTTTTTATAATAATTGGTATTTTTTCATAATTTTCCATATTTTACCAATTTATTGTCTAATTTATTCATACTTTATATCCAATAATTATTCATAAATTGCATTACAAATAATTTCAAAATATTTCTTAGCTCTATATATCATTTTTTATCCTATTAGGATTTAATTATTTCACAAATTAGCTAATTTGGCATTGTTTGGCTATAATCACAACAATGTTGCAACTATAGATTAATTGTGCATTTTATGCTATTTTAATTCAATAATTAGTCATTCAATATTTTAAATACTAGTTTATTACCTTAATTTCACCTATTTAGCCTTAATTTCATTTTATGTAATTATTAGCTATTTTTATTAATTATTTACCTATTTAATTGGGTATTTAACAAGTAGTCAACTTTTATTTAAAATCTAGCCTAAATTAAACTTGGTCTTTAGCCCAATTACATAACCCAATACCCAGGCCCAATACCCTATCCTACCCGACCCAACACCTGATTTAATCGTGGTCGTTGATCAATTTTGATCAACGGCCCAAAAACACCCCTTCCTTAATTAGTCCTAATGACTACCCCCTCCCCCCCTCTCATTTTCATTCTCTCATTCATATCTCTCTATCTCTGATTCTCTCTAGAACCTTCTCGCCTCCTCCTCTCCGATGGACTGTGTCCGTCCTCTCCGGCCACCTCCCTAGCCGGAAGCTATGGCCTCTCATCATTTCCTAACCTCTATTTCACCCCAGACCGGTTTAACACTACCCCGAGGTCCTCAGGTGAACTTGGAGCGGTTCAACTCCTACCCATGGTCCTTCATGCCATTTTTCAGCCACCTCCGGCCATTTGGGTAAGATCTATCACTTTTCTGGCTAAAGCAGGTAACATTTTAAGGTTTTCTTGTCTTCTCTGGGTTCTCTGAAACCCTAACTCTTAAGATTTTCTGATTTATTTTAGATCTGTCTTAGATAGAGCTTTTTGTTGTTTCCTCAAAGGTTTTTTCGATTTTTCTAAAGTGACTCTTCATCTTCATGACTAGAGTTTATGAAACCTTTTCTCCAAAATGATTTTCTCTGATTTTAAGTGTTATTCTACGATTTTTGTCATGTTTAAACGATTTTTATTAAGTTCTCCCTTAGCCTAACTGATTATGTTGAAAACCCCTAATTGTTTGACACTTAGTCTTGGACTTTGAGTTCGTCTTTACTGTATGTTCATTCGGCTTGTCTATATGTCTGAACCTCATGAATATGTCTCAATTAGTTTGAGTATTTTTGTGATACCCTAGTAAGGTTTTCAACTCGGTTCTGCCTGCTTAAAACTTGTTTATTTGTTTATTCATAGAAGTCTACACTATTTCCCTTAACCAGTGCTATTCTTTGATTATCGAATCCTTGTTTCTCTGTGATTTTACCCTATTTTGTTCATCAGTGCCTCTAATTTTTGCTTCCCCCGCTCATAGAATGTTTATTCTGTTAACTCTCTCGATCATTTACTATGTGTTAATTTGAATCCCTGATTCTATTACCCTATTCTTGATTATTCTATAATTGTCCCGTTCATTTGTGATACTTTCCTTTAATTGATATTGATTTACTGTAATTGATACCTCACTCATCTCATGATGATTTACTTACTGATTTCCAGTCTTTAAATTATTTCCTGCCTTATTTTTTATGGTCGATTATGCTATCAAAATAATTCATATGTATTTTCCTTAATTAAAACCTTATGAATCTAGCCCTAGTCGTTTGCTCTATGCCTATTATGTTTGAATTTATTTCCTTATCCGTTATGCTCCAGTTACTCATTGATTTCTTTCCTTATTTGGTCACTTGTCTTTACCGTTTGAAGTTGAATCCCTTAATTAAGGTAGTACTCAGACTGATTTTTATTCTTAATTGATTCTTAGTTCTATAATTACTAAATAATTGATTCTTCCCTTATTTACCTAGCTTCTAAACTGCTATATATGCACAGTCTCCCTGTATTTCAAAACACACACAGACACGAACTAATCTGTTCAACTCTCTCATTCACAATTAAAACTTGCTGCTCTCTCTATTCTCTCTTCTGTGCTACTTGCTACTACTCTAAGTTGGCCGGCTGCAAGCCAATGCTAACTATTGTGCATCTCCTATCTCTTGCTTTGTGTTACTATTTTCTTCACCTCACTGGTATGTTCTAATTTAGATTTCAGTTCTCAAATCAACATGTTTATACTACTGTTGCAATTCATTGTGTTTCTAATTTACTTTTACTTATTATTTTGTTGTTGAACATGTAACTAGGATCCTGAACCCCATTCACATGTTAAGCTATCCTCTACTTGTCATAACCAACATGCCTTTATGTACTTGATACATGCTCTATGTGAATCTTTATGCTTGTGTCTGGTACATTATCTTAATAAGAATGTATCCTACTGTCTTGAACCAATTGGTAATGTTATGTCAACATAATCCTATACCCTACTATATCGCCCAATCCCCTGAATCCTTATGAACTTCTGATTTTATGCTGCCTGCTACATGTTTGTCATCATATGCCCTATATGTCCCCAATACTTTATACCCCTGTGTGAAGGTTTGTGGTGCTGAACCTATCTTGGTTCTTTGCTCCATGTGTGATGTTGGACCTGTTTGGGTTCTAGGGTTGGTCTATTGCTTGTTGATTACCCTGCTCTTTTCAAGCTGCTTTACTAAGACAATTTTACAAAGCTGTTTCCATTAAATCTCTTTTCCAAAACTGTTTAATTACTCAAGGTTTTCAAACTATATAAATCACTCTTACTCTACTCTTAGTGCCCCTAAGTTCTGCTCCTTTTGTGTGAGCATTGCCTTGGGACCCTTGAGCTCCCTCCGAACTTTGACACACAAGAGCTGGCCTTTCCACACTGCACTTACTCCATCTTGGCTATGAAATTTGGGTGTGAGCACTGCCCGGGATCCCTTGAGGTCCTTAGGGAACTCTGACACACCCGGATTGTGAAAAGGCTGTGAAATAGTACCTGGCATTGAGGACATGGAGATCTGGGCCTATTCTGCTGGCTCCTTATAGTTAACTTCTTATTTTTCTCCTATTTCAATTATGTAATTCTTATTTAGAGGTCTGTAATAATTATTGTAAAACAACTATGGGGACGGATAGTGAAAAATGGGTGGGTGATGTGCATGTTGTAGTATAACCAAGGGTAGAGATCCTGTTTCTAGGTTTATTTTCTCTATGCGCAATAGTAGCCATATTTAGGTACAACATGCCAAGCATGCCATGCATTAGATATCATGCTACTTAGGCTAATTCATACTGTTTTCTTTCAGCATGACATTATTTATTGCCTACACTTAGAAATCATGTCTATAGGGTAAATAATACCCAACAAAACAATTGCTATCATATGATTTTGCCACATGAACCTGTCCTGAAACTTAATTTAGGAATCCTGTCCTGGAATGAATAATGTTAACAAAATCATGTCTCACCTTAGAAATCCTGTTTCTAGGTAAATAACATTAAAAACTATCATTTATGTATATTCTGAAACTGTGCATAATGTTGTGATGTGCATTTAGAAATCCTGCCTTAGGATAAATGTATTGTTCATGTGCGCACCCTGCTGCATACTTAAAGATCCTACTTTAGGTAACAACATTAAAAACTGTCACCCATGTCTATTCTGAAACTGTGCATAACTTGATGTACATTTAGAGATCCTGTTTTAGTAACTGCATATGAATCATTCTGCATTAGACATCATGTTATAAGATCGTACTTATTTAACACATTTAATCTAAATACAGACATATTAAACAGTCCTCCTGCTCTAATAAACTGGTAATAAATCTCTGAATATTTGCAAGACTTAGAACTGCATGTTATTATGTATGACGACCTAAAGTTGTTATCAACTTTGAATGATTGCTACACACCTAGGCAAGCCTTAGGTAATCAACCATAAAGAAATAAAACCAGAACGGTCTTTTGTGATTAGTGTTCAACTGTTAACATGTTCAGAACCAGTAGGAAAGCCTGATTAGGACTTCCTCTCTGCGTTAGACAATAAAATCTGTCTTTGAGTTATCACTTAGAAACCATGCTTAGGATCTGAACCTGAATTTGGACCTTAACTGTGCATGAGTCATGCTGTTTATGTGTACTTTGTGTGGAGGTATACTTGGGCCTTCTGTTTGTTTTCCATTCTCCCCTTAATTGAAGTCCTATATGTTTTATTATGTGTCGCCTTGGTATTTTCACCTTTTAAAACCTGAGGGTCTGCCTAGCACCTCCCTTATAGGATAGAGGTCCTAAACTCCTCCGAGACTGATAGGAAGGGACGTGTAACAACATGCAATAGAGGTCGAGACCAACACTCGCTTTTAGTTACCTTCAGGGGGTGGGAAAGGGTAGATATGGATATGATGACCGGTGCGTTAATACCACGTGTAGCCCCTCTTTGAGGAGTGTCATACCTGGTATTGCATTGATGTGATCCATATTGTAAATAAACCTAGGATACCTCTTTACTTCCATAAGCCTGCTTAGATTGTGATCCCTTTCAAAATCTAGCTTAACTATTTCCAAATATTTGTACTTAGACTTAAATCCCCTATATTTGAGCCCTACTTGTTTATTTGCTAAGTTGTACAAATTCACAAAAAGCTGTTTGGCCGGGAACCATACGTGTGGATCTTGAGGGGTGCCTAACACCTTCCCCTTAGGATAATTGCAATCCCTTACCCTGTCTCTGGTTATCAAACGTAGTTGTAAATGAACCCCCAATAGGTGCCCTAACGCACCTCAAAATCGTTAGGTGGCGACTCTTCAAAAAATACAAACCCCTTTCCCAAAAGGAATGAGTTGTCTCAACCCAATGTCATAAACCCTTTTAGGACCGGGCCCTAAAAGGAGTGCCTCGGGAAAAAAGGGGGCGCGACATATGGTATAAGGATGGAATCATTGATGAATTACTTCATTATCATGTTAATGGTGTTGTTAAGTTAATGTAAGAAGTCCATAAAGTGTGATATGGGTTATACGGATTCCAATCGAGCTTGCTGCTCAAAATGATTATTGAACTAATCAGAGAGCTTATTGTGAATTATTTTGTTACTGTTTGGACTGTTTGGTGACTTTTGGTAACATATGGGATGTAGTTAAAACAAGGGAGGTGCTGTCCATTTTCTTGTAGAATATTGGTTTTGAAATATGAGAGTTACAATGCTTATGTGATGACGACGAAGTCGGGTTACTCATTCTTGCAAAAGTATGTTAAGGCTCTTACTTCATTCTTTTGGCATGATCTAAAGTGAAACGAACATAAACGATACACTATTTTATAATGAATCTACTCCTAGAAACTAAGGTGGTCCTGTTGTTCTTTCCTTACAAAGTTATTCTGAGAAAGTATGTATGATCCTTGAGTCCTAGTGAAGTTCATATTCATGGTATGATGTCCATAATGTTAATAGAACGTGCAACTACGTTACGTCACTCCAAAACGTTTAGAGCGTGATTTCATGAGTCCAACATGCATTATATATAGTATCTATTTTACTCTACCGAGTCGCGCTATAGTCGGACGGGTACGACACCTATTGTGCAACCACTGATCAGTTGGGTTTTACCGAGTCCTCTTTGAGGCCGGGTCCGATATGATGATGATGATGCCCACAAAGGCGGATGTTTTTAAAAGATTATGTATATATATGTATCACGCATTTCATGTCACTATCTCTTAGAGGCACTCAGATGCTACATGTTGTATCTCATATATCTCTCTTTACATTACTGTTCTTATTTATGCTTTTCTGCCTTACATACTCAGTACTTTATTCATACTGACGTCGCTTTTGCCTGGGGACGTTGCGTTTCATGCCCGCAGGTCCCGATAGACAGGTTGACAGTCCTCCTAGTAGGCTATCACCTCACCGGAAGGTGTTGCTACACTCCAGTTGCTCCAGAGTTTCCTATTTGGTCAGTATGATTGGGACATGTATTGACTGGTATGGCGGGCCCCTGTTCCGACCTATATGACATTTATGTAGCCTGAGAGGGTTGTAGACAGATGTCAGGTATGTGGATACTTGTATGGCCTTGTTGGCCTATGTTTTGAGTTTACAAATGATCATGTTAGCCTTATAGGCCCGTATGTCATATGTATAAGTTTCTATATAATGTTGGGTCATCCTATGTCTAGTATGTACTTATATTTTATTCTTGTTATCTCATGACGTCCCTTTTGGACCATTTACCCATGATAGTATGATAAGAAAGATATGTTATGTTGGTAGTCGGTTGAGTAAGATACCGAGTGCCGGTCGCGGCCCATAGGTTGGATCCTGACAAATTAACAAAAAGAAAAAAGGAGATAAAGATGACGACCTTCTTGAGGGCAGAAGACCAAACGAAGTCTCTTTGTTTGCTCAAAATCCCAGAAACTTCGAGCTTAAACCAACAAAAAACTCGACAAAAGAGAGGGAAAACACTAAGAAAGTTAAGACAAGAAACCCTAATTTTCTTAGTGTTTTCTTTTGTGCGCTTCGTATGTTCGTATCTGTGTATGGGTCTTAAGTTGTTGTAGACGAGAACATCAAAGGCCCTATTTATACTGTCATTTAAGGCCTTAGAGTTTCATATTTCAAAATAAGATAGTGGAGTGTGACGATGAATTGATGATGTGAGCATAGTCGGGTAAAATTAGAGAGAATAGATGGGAAATCAATGTCGATTTTACCTGAGTGTGAGAGATATGAGAGGTTGAATGTTGAAGCATAAAAGGCCATCGATCAGAACCATAATACCCAAAGGTCATTGCATTTGACCTCTAGGTGTTGAATATCAATGATGAAGCCAACTAACATATCATGCTTTCTTCGATTTAAAAGGACGAAAGAAGAAATGTGGCAAGTTAAAGTTTCACCTTTATTATTACTTCTTCGATTAGGGCTTTTGAAATTGAATGGTGAAAATAGAAAGAACCACGAGATCAGGAGTACAAGAACAAAATGAACAACCATTCATGCCATGGATTTGAAAGGTCAAGGGTGATTTAAGGTTTCATCTCTGGGGTTAGGTTTTAGATTTAGGAGATTTTAATTTTGATGATGCAACAAGCAAAGATTCAGAGAGAATCGTGGATATGGGAGACAAATGAGATGATTTGAGGTTAATTTCAGGAACTTGCACTAAGTTGTGCAAGGTCTATTGACTGATGAAGCTAGGGCAGACGAGAGAAAAGAGATAGGAAGGGGAAAGAAGGGAGGCTCGGCATGTCAAAAATGATTTAGGGTTTCTGGGGTATTGGGGCGTCTCTAATGTTAAGCTTATGAGATATGATAAGGGCCGTTGGATATGCTCCTTTAACTCCTTCTAATCTGCAAGGGCCATACGATATGGTGGAATAAAAATAGGCTAAGTTCACGGCAATATATCGATACCAAAATCAATATCCCTATCGGGCGGTATGCCCGGAAGATCCTCCAGAAATACATTTGAAAAGTCTCTCACTATCGGACCTGACTCCATGGTTGGGGTATCAACACTGACATCTCTCACAAATGCTGGATAAGCATCACACCCCTTCTTATCCATCCGCTAAGCCTTTGGCCAATCCTAATTATGACTAATTGGGAAAGAAGGGAAGTTATAGAACTCAATTAGAGGCATGCTAGCAACGATAGGTTTGCAAAGAAGTCCTAAAACAGAATCACTGATTAAACATTAATCACACATTTAAACAAAACGAATAAGCACGTCTAGATACATTTAGGACATTTAACTAAACGATTTTACTCAATTCCATATATATATATATATATATATATATATATATATATATATATATATATATATATACGACTTAAATCATAAGTCATACATACGTGTCTATTGTTACAGATTCATATAAATGAACATCCTCTGAATTTGATGGAAATACAGATCTGTTTTTATACCTTTCAAAATTCGTCAGAGGCAAAACAAACAGTTTTTAAGGTAAATCATAAGAATTAAAGAGAACATGCCCTTTTATCTGGCTTTCAGAAAGTTAAATAGGATACGAGATGATCTGGGAATAGCCTACTAAATTCAATTATATTGGCGACTAAAGTTGATTAAACACCTATTTCTGTTTTTGAACTACTTTTAAAGCAAAACAAGATGATGGGGTGTTGCGGATGCGAGGTCGGATTTATGTGCCCAATGTGGATTGGTTGCATGAGTTGATTCTTGAGGAGACCTATAGTTAATGGTATCCAATTCATCTGAGTGCCGCCAAGATGTATCTGGATTTGAGGCAGCATTATTGGTGGAAAAAATAAGAAAGATATAATAGAGTATGTGGCTCGGTATTAGAACAACATCTGAAAGCCCTAAGATGGGATATGTTGGGCTTTCTTCCTTTTATTAATTCATACGGAGTTTTCTCTACCAGTGGCCTGGTCATGCATCTATTGATTATATAGCAAGCAGTGTTTATTGCTTCTGCCCAGAAGCTGTGAGGTAGCTTACTAGAAAGAAGCATGGTTCTTGCCATGTCTTCAAGAGTTCTATTCTTTCTTTCCACAGCCCCATTTTGCTGTGGGGTTCTAGTGGCAGAAACATTGTGATTGATACCATGTTCATCACAGAACTCAGCAAACTTAGCATTTTCAAATTC
>ML279793.1:131139-195816 GCA_005239495.1 Nicotiana undulata | reverse complement strand
AAGTCACTCCACTATTTTGGGTCTTTCCTGAAGAATCCCGTCCTATGGTATGAAATCGATATCCATTAATGAAGTATGCAGTATATCTTTTGGCAACCATATTAGGCCCTTTAGCTAGCCACCGTAAATAATCGTGCACTTCAATATTTTCAACTTTTTCTTTGAACCAGTTGCTGAATTCCCGACTATGATTCCTTGCTCTTACCCATGCATTTGATCTTGTATGATTACCCATTAAATTTTTATGTTCCCTGAAATAATAAATATTTTAAATTCAATTATTAGGCCTTCCTAAATGGAGCTTAAAGTACCTTATCATAAGAAAATAAAAGAGTTTAAAATATAAATAAATATTATATAATTTGTCTTACTTGATAAAATCTTCCACAAGTTCATCTTCAGTATTGAACAGAGCATATCGATGTGCTTCATAAGATAACTGTGAATCCGTGAGAAAAGTCTTGCCTTTTTTTTCTTGTTACCTCCAATTGGATGGCCAATCTTAGGGAATATAGGTGATAAATCTTGAGGGCTATCATCATCCTCAGTTTGGTACCTACTGAATCTAGTCTTCACGCCATCATGTAGGTATCTCGAACAAAAAGTCAAGCACTCTTCGGCTAAAAAACCCTCTGCTATTGACGCTTCTGGACAAGATCGATTACGAACAAACGCCTTTAACTTACATAGGTTTCTCTCAATAGAATACATCCAACGAAGATGAGTCGGACCCCCAAGCTTAATTTCATTCACTAGATGAATAGGCAAATGTGGCATTATATCAAAAAATGTTGGAAGAAAAATCCTTTCAAGTTCACATGTTATTTCAGAAATTTCAGATTGCATTTCTTCGAGATCCCTTCTCCTTACAACCTTACTACATATGGCTCTAAAGAAATCGCCCAACCTAATCAAGGGCAACGAAACATTCTTGGGCAATGCTTTCCTAACTGCAACCTGGAGTAAGTAATGCATTATAAAATGAGCATCATGACTTTTGTATCCTGATATTTTCATCTCCTTCACATGCACATGGTCTGATATATTCGAAGCACACCTCTTTGGTAATTTGGCATTTTTTAAAACAGTACAAAATAATCTTTTCTCTTCTGGACTCATGGAGAAACAAGCTTGAGCCAAACTCACTGTTCCATTATCATCTTCTCTTGGTTGTAGTTCCTTTCGTATCCCCATTTCTTGTAAGTCATAGCGAGAATTTACATGATCCTTTGACTTTCCATCTATTTCTAAAAAAGTCCCAATCAAACTATCACATATGTTTTTTTCAATGTGCATCACGTCAAGATTGTGCCTCAACTTGTTATGCACCCAATATGGCAATTCAAAAAAAATTGATCTCTTTTTCCACGGACTCTTGTTATTCCGAAACCTTTTCTTTTTGCCCTTTCCGAAAACATTGTTGAATTCAAGTAATTCTTCAAATACTTCTACACCCGACAAAGCAGTAGGTGCAGGCCTATGCTCCTCCTTACCATCAAATGACCTTTTGTCTTTTCGGAATGGATCGTCAGGTGGCAAAAATCTCCGATGACCCAAGTAGCACATCTTATGACTATGTTTGAGATATTGAGAGCATGTGTCATAATTACAAGTGGGACATGCCAATCTCCCCTTGGTGCTCCATCCCGAAAGCATTGCCAATGCTGAAAAATCACTAATTGTCCACAATAAAGCTGCACGCATTTGAAATATTTGGTTTCTATCAGCATCATATGTTTGTATCCCGATTTCCCATAGTTCCTTTAGTTCTGCAATTAGTGGTTGTAGGTACACATCTATATCATTTCCTGGAGATGAAGGACCTGGAATAATCATTGACAACATAATATATTCCGGCTTCATACAAATCCACGGCGATAAATTATAGTTCATCAACACAACAAGCCATGTGCTATGAGAAATGCTCATGGTTCGAAATGGATTAAAACCATCGCTTGAAAGACCCAACCTAACATTACGTGAGTCCCTCATGAAGTCTGGGTGCAAGGAATCAAAATCCTTCCAAGCTTCTCCATCAGCAGGATGCCTCAAATTTCCATTACTGGGTCGTTCATTAGCATGCCATTTCATTGCAATAGCTGTTTCAGGACACATGAACATCCTCTGAAGCCTAGACTTTAAGGGAAAGTACCTTAAAACCTTCACAGGGATTTTATAACTTGCTTTAGTACTCTTCCATCTTGAAGACCCACAAACAGAACAATTATCAGCCTTCGCATTGTCATTCCAAAATAGCATGCAATCATTAGGGTATGCATGTATCTTTTCATAATGAAGGCCCAAATCTCTTATCATGTTTCTGGCCTTGTTAAACGACTCTAGTATCTGAGCAAAGGGAAATGCCTCTTTTATCAACTCTAGCATGTCTGCAAATGCCACATTACTCCACCCATGTAAGGATTTAAGCAAGTATAGTCGAATAGTGAAACATAGTTTAGTAAAATTTTCACATCCAGGATATAAATCTTCTTTTCCTTCATCCACCAATCTAAAAAATCTCTTTGCATCTTCAGATAATCCCTCTTTCACTCCTTCTTCATGCCCTGGATCACCGTCTATATTTCTAAATGTATCATGAAGCAGTCCATCAATATCGTCACGCATATCAAAATCATCATCATCATTGCATGGATTAGGTGGATTTGCTGAGGAAAATCTTTCCCCATGGAAAACCCATTTGGTGTAACCATCAACAAACCCATTTACTACCAAATGATCCTCCACCACACTTCTATAATGCCAATTGCGATTCATGCATTTTTTGCAAGGGCATAATATTTCATTTCCCTGGGAAGCTCGTTCAAATGACTTATCAAGAAAAGTATTTACTCCATGAATATAATCATCTGTCCATCTTAGGAGATTCATCCAACTTTTATCTCCATAATCCATTGAATTTATATATGATACAAGTAAATCAACAAAATTAAGATTTATGTTAATCTAAGTTACAAAAAAATAAAAGAGAACTAATGTTATCAAATAAACCATGATCAAGTACTCTGTTAATTTTATCTCCTATATAGAAATGCTTATTTTGTTCTCATTTTATGTTTTTATATGTGATAGTCTATCTGTTGCATTTTCTTGTACAAATTAAGAGGGTGTATTAGGATTTACACTATTCTCTTATATATTAATGTGATGTATGATGTATTCTACTACTATAAGTTTTCCTAATGAAGCTTGTTAAACAGATGGACATGTATCAAAAGAAAATAGAAGAGCTACTTACAACATCAGTAGGGCAAAGTAATTTTAGAAATAGAAAGTAAAATAAGAACTTTAACGGTGAGAAGATGAAATTTTTTTCTTATGTCAATGTGAGTGGAAATAATTTGAAAAGGTTGGAGACAATACCCATACTATCATGTCAATGCGAGTGGAAGTAACTAGAAAATGATGCAGAAAATAGCTTACAAGTTTTCGTGCTGTTGTTTTTTCAATTGCATAGTTGTAAACTTTCATCTTTTGACATCTTGTTAACAGCCACACCCTACTCTTTTCTGTAAAGATTGCTAATATTATACTGTTATTTATATTTGCATGGGCCAGCGTGACTTAGGTCGACTAGATTGTGATCACAGTTGAAAACCCCTTTGGGTATAATTGCAGAAGATCCTTAGATTAACTTATTTTAAAAAAAAAATATTTAACTTTAACACACAAGACACAACTATCAATATAGAAACTTAAAAAGATTATCATTTTTATTTATCGCAGAAGAAAAAAAAAATAGCCATAGAGCAATTTGAACAAGCTTTCAGCGATTGAAAACAGAAAAGAAGGAAAGCTATCACCAACTTTAATTTGCTGCCTGCTTTTATTTAGTTGCTCCTTTAAGAACAGAAAAGAAGGAAAGCTATCATCCCTCTAATTTTCTTTCATTGTGTATTAAATATTTAACTTTTTCCAGTTCTAAAAACCAAAAATCATACACTTGGATTATGTAAACTTGTTTACACATAATTCTTACAATATTACAAAGAAAAGTAGAGTACGCTGCAATGCACCACAAAGAGTAATTATAAAGTTTATGCTTATTTCTTAAGGCTATTATCTGATTTAAAATATGTTCTGACACAACTTCTTTATCTTTCCCAATATGTAGGGGTATCAAATGTGGGCTACATACAGAAAATACTCTCGATGTACATTCTAAACAAGCAATTATAGTAGCTTGGAAAGAGATTATAATCCAAATAAAGTGTCCAAAATGACAAATTTACAGTCTTCTACTACCGTCTTGCACAGAGTAACACTAATTGTATGATAATGAAAAAGTGTATTAACACTTAAAGAATATTATTTTTCTATATATTTAGTCAATTTCCAATAGATATCGAATTTGTACATGGTGTCGACCGTTCATTTATAGTACTTCGATAATCTATGAAGTTTGAACAATTTCAATATAAATTTCAAGAAAATTGTAAATCTCATACAATATAGTTCAAGGATAGAAGCATGCATTTGATCTTTGTTATAGTGTTTCATTCATGTTACCAAGACCAAAAAAACTATCAAAAAGTTGTCTCTATAGAAATTCAGAAAGGGTGACAATTAACAAAGTGGAAATCGACGACTTGAGTTTGACTAGCTATAGCGAAAAATTACAGACATGTAAAACATATAACAGTCGATTGTTTTAAATCCCCAAATTCTCTTTTTAATTTCGAGTCATTCTGAGACGAAATCAATGTCTCGCAATCTCAAACGTAGAATATAAGATAATATGAACCCTTTAATCGTAGCGAAGTGAAAATCAATTAAATAGTGAATCAATGTCTCACAATCTAAACTTGCATTCACCAAATGGAGATTAAATTGAACCCTAAAACTTTAATTTTAACTTCAAAATTACACAAGAGCTAAATAACAACAGAAAAAATTAAAAGACATGAAAATAACAGAGAACAAGACAAAGAAGCGAGAACAGAGACATGCAAGGTAAAAAGAGATAATCACATAAGCAAAAATACTCACACACCTACACATTATTAGATTCGAAGAAGATCATCGAACACAATGGAGAAGAGATAGTCAAACAGAACAAACGCTAAAATCAAAAAGCAAATTCAAAAATGAAATAGCAAATCATAAATCTAAAAGCAACATATACACCACTTATACCTAAAATATTAAAGAACAGAGAAATAATTTTTTTTAAAAAAAAATCTCTAAATTAGAAAAGAACTTACAACTTCTTCGGGTAGCGATTTTTCACGGTGTGCCTTTAGCGACAATAATTTCTCGCAATTCACCCTCTGAGAAACTAATTGTATGAGCACGCTCAAGGAATTAATCTTTTCCAGAGAAATCCTTCCAGCCTAAGTCTTATCAGCCATTAACAAATGTAACTAAATTCTACAACACTTCAAGAAAAAGATAAAAACCCAGAAACAATAACATAAAAAAAACTAAAGAATTGAAAGTCAAATTGAAGGAACCCTTAGAAATTCAAGAACCCAAATTAAAAAAGCTAATTTGTACCTTCTTTCTTCTTTATTTTCTCCTGGGAAGTGGGTCTATATGAAGAAGCCGGTCATTTACCTTTCCTCAATTTGTTCAGCTTCTGGCAATTGACCCTCCGAGAAATTAATTGTATAAACATGCTCAAGGAGTTAATCTTTTCCAGAGAATCTGCCAACTAAAAACTTGCTTCTAAATGTAGCTACTGAATAAACCAAAGACTCTCATAAAGAAAATGCATTTAAAAAAAAAGAAAGAAGAAAGACCCATAATTTGTGGGCATGCAAACAAAAATCACAAAGAAAATTGAAATTCTAAAACAGCCTGAAATAGGGCAACTTACATAGATGGCAGAAAGTGAAATTTGAATCACAACATAAGAACCCTAAGCCTATAACTCGTTAAGACGCGCCATAACAACTGTTGTTCATAATCAGTACGTTGATGTTGGGAACCCACGATTCTGAAGTTAGGACCTCACGATCAATTCTGCTACTTTGGGTATTTAATTTACTCCTCTACACCAAGAAAGCTAAATCTCATCCATGGCTAAGAACCCATCGTTAAGAACCCTAACTGAAAATTTGGATGAGAAAGAAAGAGAAAAAGAGAAATGGGCGTAATTTGGGAGATGAAATTAGGAGTGAGAGTGGAAAGAGGAATGAATTGATTTAGACTAAAATCTTAATAAGGAACGCACTTTTGTTATGTGGTTTTATAATTTTTTTATTTTTTACTAACAAATAAGAGTAAAAAATATTAACTAAAATATATATTGGCGGGTTTAGCAAAAAAGAAGAGGGAAAATTAGGAGGGAACCAGTAACCGTTCCCATAGATAATTTTTCTCCAATATCGTGCCAATAGATAAAACTATTGCAACGTTTTAGATAACCGTTGCTATAGTAGGATATATGGCAACGGTTCCTTCACAATGGCGACGGTTTGATTATTGTCGTGTATCGGAATCCTTCAGACCTTTTGCAACGGTTAAAACCGTTACTATATACAGTGTATGGCAACGGTTCTGTTAACATTGCATAAATTTTCGTTTCCATAGGCCTTATTTCTAGTAGTGAATTAAAAAATTTGACACACCACTAGGTCACTTAGACACTTAACTCCCATATACATAGCTCCCTGTGGAAATCGATCCCGACCCGTTCGAGTAAAAGCTGCTTCGACCCTTGCCTTGCTACTCTTTAGTGGTATAGGTGGGTGCCGATCACTTTTTAGCGCCGTTGTTGGGGAGTTATAACGGTGTTGACTATATATTTGAGTAGTGGTGTAGCTTGTTTTTCTTTCCTTCTTTTTGTTAGCTTATGTGTTTGAATCAATATAGGTACATATGGATGATCCTTTAGGCAATATTATTCTGGGGGAGGAGGTATATGACAACGTAGGGGATGAATTGACTCAAATATCTCCACCTCCAAGACGGGCTCGACATGCCAAATTTAATGAGGATATTCTAGACCCTCCACCGCCTCCGCCTCCGCCTCCCAGAGTTGCTCTCGGGTGCTTCCAAAGGAGGGGTATGCAAGTGCTATTGTACCGCCTAGAATATGGGCGGGCAACTTCTAAATCACTAATGTCATGTTGACACTCCAGGAGCAGCGTGGGTATTTCACGGGAGCTCCCCATCAAAATGCCTACAAGCACTTAAAAGGCTTTGTGGACACATGTTGGGGGAGCAAGCAAACCAATGTATTGGAGGATGCCTTGAGGCTTAGATTATTTTCTTTGTCTCTTCGAGGGAAGTCCCTGGATTGGCTTGAGCGACTCCCCAATCATTCTATCTCTACATGGGATGAATTGGCGGATAAGTTCATTTCCAAGTTTTTCTCCCCCGGGCACATGGCGGCATTGAGAGACAAGATATTGGAATTCAAGCAAGAGCCGAGTTTGCCTCTTCATGAGATTTGGGAACGCTACAAAACTATGGTCAAAGAGTGTCCAAACAATGACATGACGGAGGCCATGATACAACAGACTTTCTACCAAGGCATCAATATCACCAATCAGTGTGTGGTCAACCAACTTGCTGGAGGAAACTTTATGAAGCTGACTTACACTGAGGCATGTGACATATTAGATAAAATGGCTGACACTTCTTTAGCATTAAAGAGTGTCGCGCCTTTTTCCCCAAACTTAAAGCGGAGAGATCGGGTTTAATGACATTTCGGAAAACTCCTTTTGAAGGTTAAAAGGAAGAGTCGCCACCTAACGATTTTTATGGTGCGTTAGGGAACCTAGATTTGTTAACTCATAAGACTAGTTTGCGTTACCAGAGATTGGGTAAGGGCTTGAAGTTATCCCAGGAGGAAGGTATTAGGCACCCCTCAGGATCCACAACTGTGGGTCCCGGCCAAATGATTTCGTGAATTCAGACAATAAACAAATAACAAACAAGGCTCACATAAGAGGGGATTTAGAACAAGTATAAAATTTCAGTAAAAGTTGGAAGAGATCAAAATAGGCATTTAAGATAAAAGGTCCTAGGTTCAAGGAAATATGAATCACATCAATGCAATACCCGATAAGCAGAGTTACACGTGGTATTAATGCACCGGTTATCATATCCGTTTTCTACCCTTCCCACCCCGTGAAGGTATCTAAAACGCGTGTGTTGGTCACGAATCTTATTGCGTGCTATTACCTGTCACATCCTATCAGTCCTGGAGGAGGCTAGGACTACTATTCCTAAAAGGGGAAGTACTAGGCTGAACCCTTAGGTTTAAAGGACAAAATGCTAAGCAACATGCAAGAACAGTTAGGACTGCAAACAGAGGGGAAACACATAGATGCAAATTCAAGGCTCAGATATCCCTCCACAAATTATACACATAATAAGCACGACTAAAACACAAGTAAGGTCTTTAACTTCAGATCCTAAGATAGGATGGCTACATGTGAATACAATAGCGGGGCAGATTAATTACTGAGTTTTAGGAGAAGTAACCTGGTCAGTTTTGAACTACGAATTCTTATTTGCAATTAGCCAAGTTGTGCATAGAGAAAACAGTGTCTCTTTTTACAAATGTTGATACCTAAGGTTTGCCTAGGTGTGTAAAAATACTCTCGTTGTCCTGTTTTAATCTCAAAAAAATAGTGAATAGTCAGGATGAAACTTGTTTAGACTTAGTCGTGGTAGAAAAATGAGTATTCAAACAAGTATGGATGCAAGTTCTACGCAACATGATATCTAAATGCAGGCAGGATGTTGAGTATACAAACCTATGCATGCTGTTTTAAATGCACAAACATTTTCAGTAATCTTATCTTAGCGTGATTTGCCTATCACGCGTCCTTTTGACTCGAAACAGTTCATACAAAAGCGTAATTTGTTAAGTTACTGAAACTAGCACCTGACTCCTAAGTGTTCAATGCAGTATGTTTTAACACGTGAAATAGGCATAGATAACGTGAACATGCTGATAATTAAAGCCCAAAAGTAGCATGATCTCTAATGCACGTATTGACAGTCAATGTAGTTATTTAACCTAAACAGGATGTGTAGAGATAGTAATTATGAACATACATAGGTAGTATCATAGTTATTTTAACTACGAGCAGGATTCCTAAGTGAGGCATTTGCAAAGATGATGCAGCGACTGAACATGATTCTTTAAGCGGACATGAATAAAGTATACATGCTAAGATAAATAGACCTAAAACATGGAGTCTAATGCATGCATGGAAAGTACTCCTAAACATGTGACTATTGCACACATAGGTGAAATAAACCCTATAAGCATGTTCTCTACCCGTAATTATACTAAGCATGCATAACCCCTCCCGTTTCACTATCCAATACCGAAGTTTTTTTACAATTAATTATTATAGACCAGCATTGCATAGATTACATAAGTGAATAAGAAAATTAAGAAGTTATACTATAGGGAGCCTAACAGTAGGCCCAAGTATCCAAGTCCCAACATGCCATATGCCATAACCTTTTTGTAACCCAGGTGTGTCAGAATTCCTAAAGATCTCAGGGGATCCTAGGCAGTGCTCACACCCAAGTTCCCTAGCAATGAATGAGTAAGTGTAGTGTGGAATGCCAGTCTTGTGTGTCAGAGTTCAATGGGTACTCAGATGGTCCCCAAGGCAGTGCTCACACGAAGGGGGCTGAACTTAGTAACTAAGAGTAGTGAAATGTGCTCATAGCTTGAAGGAGTTGGGTTTGAAAAGTAGCTTTGAAATAATTGTTTTGAAAATAATTTCAGAGAACAACATGTGTTTTATGAAAACTGGTTTAAAGGAAAGACACAAGACTATCACAACTCAGAAAACATGCAGAGTTCAGGGAGCAAACACAAACAAAGATAGGGGAATCAGGGGACAAATAGGTCACATAGTAGAAGCAGACTTGCACACAAAATCTTTAGGATAGTATTACAGGGTTTAAAAAATCACAACAGAGTTACCACAAAATGTTAAGGCCAAGAATCTAACAGTATTAGATTGAGGGAGTGTCAAACATAGTCATATATTAGGTCCGAGATTAGGATTACATAATAGCTAAACATGATGTGCATGCTTGTAACGTTAAGGGGTCAGAAGGTAGGGCAGGTTCATGATGAAAAGCATAGAAGAGGACACTAGACATGCTAAAATAAGAGGAAGAATAGTCACATAGACGAACAAATATGCTAGCTTCATAGGAGTCAGGCAGAATCATGGTGAATCACATAAGGAAAAGCAATAGACAAGTTAGACTAAGGGGAAAAGGGGAATCACATAGACAAGTAGACATGTTAAACATAGAGATACAAAGTAAACATGCTAATTGCAAGGCAAGCAGTAGAACCACAAGTAGAAGCATGAGAGAAATAACAGGAATCTAAAATAGGAACATGTTATTTTGGGTACTATAAACTTAAACTAGAAACATACCAGATTGAATGCAAGATTGAATGCAAAGTAAAGAGCAGTAAAATGAAGAGTAGTAGAGCAGCAGTGTGTAGATGCAATAGAACATCAGAGCAGTAGTGCAATAGAACAATAGAATCACTCAGTTTTGGCTTTCATCCAACTGAGCTGCAAATAATAGCAAGAGAGACAAAAGAGGATGTGTATGAAAGCGAGAGAGAATTCAGAATAATATGAGTGCTCTGTGTCTTGTGTCCGTTCTTAGTGTCAAAGAGGGTAGAGTATTTATAATGCTGAAAACGAGTAAAGAAAATAAGGTAAGGAGTACTAGTTTAGCACAACTATGGAAACAATACTCAATCAGTATCAATTAAAGACATGGACTCCCTTTAATTAGGGAGTCAAGTTCAATCAGAGTTAAATAAGGAAAAGGAATCAACTATAAACTGATTTTGCTATAATAGGGGTACTAAAATCATGTAGCATACAATAAAGGCCAAGTACATTGAACATAATTAAGGAAAGTAAAACTGATAGCATATTCATAAGGAAAAGTATGATTTTAATTCTGAAAATTAGTTGAGAAAATCTCAAATGCAATTAGAATCACAGGGAATTAAGTATAATCAGGGAAAGTATCACATAAGTAAGGAAACATGGAAAGTCAGTAGAAGGTTTTAAGGAAAACACATATTGGCTACAGTCTTGGGAAAAAATGGCACGGATCACAGAATCAATATAGGATGTTATGTAAAGTCTGTACAGTAAACGATCGAATTTGTCAAGCAATGACCAGCATGAAAAATCAGGGAAAGCCTTAGGCAAGTAGTATAACAAATTGAAAACCTTAGGTAAAACAGAAATCACACAAGTTCATAGATGAACGGGGAGGTTAAACATAATAGGAATACAAAAGCAATGAACCTCAACAACAACAAGATAGAAATCATGTAGGAACATATTTATGAGAAGTAAAATCTCAAACAACGTATTAGTCGCAAATAGATTCAGAGCTTTAAGGAAAAACTTAGGGTTTTCAGTAGAGAAAGTCAAAATGAAAGGCATCTTGAATCAGTCGTTAAATCACAGAATGATACATAGAAAAATACTAAAAAATAGAAGCGAAAAATCGTTTGGCAAGGGGTTTATGAAACCCTAGTTTCAAAAATTGAGAAATTGTTTAAAGATGAAGTTTTCAGAGAAAACATATAACGAAACTTCGTAATATTGTAGATATAGAATAGCTCGAAATACATAGGGTAAGGGGTTCG
Organism: Nicotiana undulata; assembly: GCA_005239495.1. NCBI lineage: Eukaryota > Viridiplantae > Streptophyta > Magnoliopsida > Solanales > Solanaceae > Nicotiana > Nicotiana undulata. Next base: position 184,178 of record ML279793.1, on the reverse strand, counting down.
TGGAACCCAGAGAAGAGGGAAGAACCTCAGAGACGGCACCGGCTTAAGCCGGAATAGGTTGTAGACCTTACTCAGACGGCCGGGGAGGGCGGAAAGTGGCATGGGATCATGGGAGACAAGAGAACCGCTCCGAGCTCGCCTGAGGACCCCAAGGCACTATTGGACCGGTGATGGGTAAGCAGATGACCATGAGATGACGAAGAACCAAGGTTTCTGGTAAGAAACCAGCCGGAGAAGATGGACAGAACTCAATGGAGAGGGAGGGAGTCGAGTAGACTTCTAGAGAGAAGTAGAGAGTCATAGAGAGAGATAGAGAGATAGTGAGTCTTGGAAAATGAGGGTCGNGGGGGGGGGGGGGGGGGGTTAATTGAATTAATTATGGAAAGTTGAGTCTGGACCGTTGATCTTGTGTGATCAACGATTCAGATCAACGGGGATTGGGCCGGGTAGGATTATTTAGCTGGCTTGGGTCGATTGGGCTGGTTAAGATCAGGTGGGGTTGGGTTGGAAGTGGCTAGAATTTAAAATAAGAATAGGCCAAATGTTAAATACCCAACTAAAATAGGATAATTAATTAATTAAATTGCTAATAATTGTGTAAAACAAAAGTAAAACCAAATGAATGAAATTAGGATAATTAACTACTATAAAAATATAAAAATGATTAGTTATTTATTTAAAAATGGTATAAATGCATATTTGTGCTATATTTGCAAAAATTGCTGAAATAAACTAAATAATGCCAATATTGGCTAATTTGTGAAATAATTAAATCCTAAGGGGATTAAAATATGATATAAATAACATATTGAATAAGAAAATTATTTGAAATTATTTAGAACATCATTTATGTATAATTATGAATAGTTATGGAACATAAAGTATTAGATAAATAGGAAAGCCACTTGATAAAATACGGAAAATTATGGAAAAACATCAATTACTGCAAAGAGTAATTTTGAAAGTAGATATGCAATTTTGAAAATAATTTGAGGAAAAATTGGGTATCAATAAAGAGTAGAGCGAATCTGCCCAGGGTGATCCAAGTGTTATTAATCTCCACAAAGAGCTTCAAGATCATGGGCAAGCGATTGCCGAGCTTGCCACCACCATGAATCAACTTTCTAAGGCGCTGCTTCAACAAATACAAGCGCCGAAGCAAGTGCATGCTATGGAGGGGGTAAATCTTTTGGTGAACAAGCGAAGGCCTCTTGGGAATCAAGTTCAAAACAACAAAGACCAATGCGACCAAGGAGTGAGTGGGTATAATCAAGAAGATTCCTATGATGAGCAAAACTAAGATGTCATGTATGCCAACAATTTTCAAGGGCAAAGGAACAATCAAGGGAACAACCAAAGTTGGAATTATCAAAGTCAAGGTAATTGGAACAATAATAACAACTCAAGCAATTGGGGGAACAACAATCAACAATGGGGAGGCAACAACAACAATTGGAGCGAGAACAACAATTAGGGTGGAAATGGAAGTCGGGGTCGGGCTTTCAAAGGCCCCCGATGTATCAACAACCCAAAAATCCACCCCTATCAATCACAAGGCCAAGGTTCCTCAAGCAACGATATGGGTAGGGTCAATCAAATGTTCAAACAAATTATGGAACGCAATTCGGATTCGGATGCTCAACTTGCCTCCCATAACACATCCATTCGAAATCTTGAAGTTCAAATGGGACAAATCTCTCAAGCCTTGAACACACACCCAAAGGGAGCACAACCTAGTGATACGGTGGTGAACCCCAAGGGTGGGAACAACAACAACAATACTGGTCACGCCATGGCGGTGACCACAAGAAATGGACGAGGTGGTGAGGCTAGTTCTTCAAAGCAAAAGAGAGTCGTTGGTGATGATGATGACTTGCAAAATGATGGCATTCCGATTGAGGTTGAGCATGTGGTGGAAGATCCAACAACTAGTGAAGTGAGAATTGATATTCATGACCATGAGGAGAAATTGCAAAGTGACGTGAACCCGTCTAGGGAGCACGTAATTGACATACCCGAGCCGGTTGTGTCAAAAGCAAAGTCACCATTCCATAGGCCTCCTCCTCCCTTCCTCAAAGGTTACTAAAGCAAAAGAGTGAGAATAAATTCAAGAAATTCATCGACATGATAAAGAGCTTATCCATCAATGTTCCTTTGGTTGAAGCACTTGAGAAAATGCCCGGGGTATGCCAAGTTTATGAAAGACTTGGTACCAAAGAAAAGGTCAATGGAGTGCGAGACAATAAAATGACTCACCAAGTGAGTGCAATAGTGCACTCAATATCACCCAAGCCTGAAGACTCCAGAGCATTCACCATTCCTTGTACAATTGGTAGCGCGGATTTTGCCAAGGCATTGTGTGACTTGGGAGATAACATCAATTTGATGCCTTATTCAGTCTTCAAAACCTTGGGAATTGGTCAACCTAGGGCAACTTCTATGCGACTTCAAATGGCGGATCAATTTATGAAGTGGCCATTATGAATCATCGATGATGTCTTGGTGCGGGTTGACAAATTCATCTTGCCCGCAAATTTTGTTATCTTGGATTGCGAGGTAGATTATGAAGTTCCAATCATCTTGGGAAGACATTTCCTTGCAATGGGGAAGGCATTGGTAGACGTGGAGGCCGCTGAGCTCACCTTTCGGGTGGGTGATGAAAAGGCTATTTTCCATGTTTGCTAGTCAATGAGGCAACCCAATAGCACGGAGGTGTGTTTTTTCATGGACCTTGTCACCGAGGTCATAATTGATGAAACTAGCTCAATGATAAATTTTTAAGACCCAGTGGAAGCAGTGTTGTTGAATCATGATGATATTGTGGTGGATGGCTTGATCGAGTGTACCAATGCTCTACAAGGCATGGGTTCTTATTCATATGGTCCTCGCAAGTTATCGTTGGATTTGGAGAATCGGAAAACTCCTCTGACAAAGCCTTCAATTGAAGAGACACCTACCCTGGAGTTGAAGCTACTTCCACCATACCTCAGGTATGAATTTCTGGGTCCTTCTCGTACTTTACCTGTTATACTTTCATCTTGCCTAACCAAATTGCTGGTAGACTCTACACTTAAAGTGCTTCAAAGGCGGAAGAAAGACATAGGTTGGACTCTTGCTGATATTCCGGGCATAAGCCCCGCCTTCTGTATGCACAATATCATTCTTCAAGATGGAGCAAGGCCTTCCGTAGAACACCAATGGAGGCTAAATGAGAAATGCAAGAGGTTGTCAAGAAAGAGATAATCAAGTGGCTCGATGCGGGGGTCATCTATCCAATCTCTGATGGTTCTTGGACTTCTCCAGTGCAATGTGTTCCAAAACCGGGTAGCATGATCGTGGTACAAAATGACAAGAATGAGCTTATTCCAACAAAGACCGTGACTAGTTGGCGGGTGTGCATGGATTACCGCAAATTGAACAAGGTGACCCGCAAGGATCATTTCCCTTTGCCTTTCTTGGACCAAATGCATGACAAACTTGCGGGGAGAGCTTTCTATTGTTTCTTGGATGGGTATTCAAGATATAACCAAATATTGATAGCTCCAGAAGACCAAGAAAAGACAACCTTCACCTGTCCCTATGGGACATTTGCTTTTTCCAAGATGCCTTTCGGATTGTGGAATGCACCCGCTACATTCCAGCGGTGCATGATTGCAATTTTCACTGATATGGTTGAAGACTTTCTGGAGGTATTCATGGATTATTCCAGCGTGGTAGGGGACTCCTTTGATGAATTCTTGAAAAATCTTGATAAAGTCCTTTCCCGATGTGAAGAAACCAACCTCGTGCTAAACTGGGAAAAATGTCATTTCATGGTTGAGGAAGGGATAGTTCTTGGACATAAAATCTCAAGGGATGGCATTGAAGTTGATAAATCCAAGATAGAGGTTATTTCCAAGTGTCCTCCTCCGACCTCAGTGAAGGGAGTCTGTAGCTTTCTTGGGCATGCAAGGTTCTACCGGCGCTTCATTAATGACTTTTCGAAGGTGGTGAATCCCCTTTGCAAGTTATTGGAAAAAGATGCCAAGTTCAACTTTGATGAAAATTCTATGAGAGCATTTGAGTTATTGAAGCAAAAGCTAACTTCCACTCCAATTATCACCGTGCCAGATTGGAGCTCTCCTTTTGAGCTAATGTGTGATTCGAGTGACGTGGCGGTGGGGGCGGTTTTTGGCCAAAGGGTGAACAAACTCTTTCATCCCATTTACTATGCAAGCAAAATAACGAACTCCGCCCAAATGAACTACACCATCACCGAGAAGGAGTTGTTGGCCATAGTCTTTGCAATGGAGAAATTCAGGCCTTACCTTATGGGCGCCAAGGTGGTAGTTCATACCGACCATGCAGAGCTCCGGTATTTAATGATGAAAAAGGATTCCAAGGCTAGACTTATGCGGTGGGTGTTATTGCTTCAAGAGTTTGATTTAGAAATCATTGATAGGAAAGGGAGTGAGAATCAAGTTGCAGACCATCTATCCTGTTTGGAAGAGCAAGGGAGGCCAAGTGATGGCCTTGAGATTAATGATAGCTTCCCGGATGAACAACTTATCTCCGTCTCTATGCATGATATGCCATGGTTCACGGACATTTCCAACTATGTTGTCACCGGTGTTGTCCCGTTTGAGCTCTATTCCAACCAAAGGAAAAAGCTTATAAGGGATAGCATGGATTATTATGGGATGAACCGTATTTGTTCAAGATATGCAATGATGGTGTCATTCGGCGTTGTGTCCCCGAAGAAGATCAAGTGTCAATTCTTGAGTCTTGCCACTCCTCACCTTATGGTGGTCATCATGGAGGGGCAAAGACCGCTTTAAAGGTTTTGAGTTGTGGTTTCTTTTGGCCTACTTTGTACAAGGATGCTAGTGAATTTGTTAAACGGTGTAATGAATGCCAAAGAATGGGAGGCATATCCAAGAAAGATGAAATGCCCCTCACCACAATCCCTGAGGTAGATATCTTTGATGCGTGGGGTATTGATTTTGTGGGGCCCTTTGTTAGCTCATGTGGGAACACCTACATACTCGTAGCGGTGGACTATGTTTCAAAATGGGTGGAAGCCATGGCTTTACCTAATAACGAAGCTCGAAGTGTGGTTGGTTTTCCAAAGAAGAATATTTTCACAAGATTTGGGATACCCCGTGCTATCATCAGTGACGAGGGGTATCACTTTTGCAACAGGGACTTTGATTCATTGCTAGCCAAGTATGGAGTCAATCATAAAGTTTCCACTCCGTACCATCATAAAGAAAATGGTCAAGTTGAAGTGTCTAATCGAGAAATCAGGAACATTTTGGCCAAGACAATGAATGCTAATCAGACTGATTGGTCCCGGACGCTTGATGATGCTCTTTGGGCTTACAGGTCTGCCTTCAAAACCCCAATCAGGATGTCTCCATACCGGTTGGTATATGGAAAAGCATGTCATCTTCCAGTGGAATTGGAACACAAGGCACTATGGGCATTAAAGAAGTTGTACTTGGATTGGGATACGACTGCAAATCTTAGAGTTGATCACCTCAATGAGCTAGATGAGTTTAGATTCCATGTATATGCTAGTTCGTCTTTGTAAGAAGAGAAAATGAAGCACTTGCACGAAAAATATGCCAAAGACGGGGAGTTCAAAGTGGGAGACTTGGTGCTTCTTTTCAATTCAAGGCTTCGTCTCTTCCCGGGTAAACTTAAGTCCAAGTGGAGTGGTCCGTTTGAAGTGGTATTGGTTACACCCTTTGGTGCTCTTGATCGCAAAAAAAAAAATGGGGAGATATTTCGTGTGAATGGGCACCAGGTCAAGCATTATTTGGGTAAATTTGAAGATAGCCATGTGGTGGCTTTGCTGAAATTCCTTTGAACATGGTAATCTGCGTCGTGCCGTGGCATTAAATCAGGCGCTTCTTGGGAGGCAACCCAAGAGTTTTCTTTTCTTTTGTTTTCTGGTTTTTTTGGTAGGGTAGAGTTTTTGTGAACTAACCTGTTGTGAAGTTGATGTAGGACTTGGTGGATGCAATGTAGGTTCAAAACTAGAACAGTGAGCAACATGGTGAAATTATGCTGCAGCGGACAAACTTCCGCTGACAGCGGCCACAAAATGCTGCAGCGAAAGTCTTCCATTGACAGCAGTCTAAATGGCCAAAAGTGCATGTTCTCTGAATCTCAAAAATGCTGCAGCAACTACCTTTCCGCTGTCAGCGGTGATAATCTGCTGCAACGGCAAAATTCCGCTGATAGCTGTGAAGGCTAATGTTCAGCAAGTCCAATAGCAAAAAAGCGCGGTCAGCGGTAAAAAATCGTGTCGCGCTAGGTAAGTCGGTCTGGGTCCCATGGCCTTAATATAAATACTAAGGGACCCCCATTTTTTTTACCCTTTTAGCTTATTTGCTTACCATCCCAACATAATTACTGCTCCTTCTTTTTCACTGTTCATCCAAGGCCATTGTTTTTCATCTCTTTGCATCCTACATCTTCATTAACTACTGGTATGTTTTCATAATTTTTATTTAATTTAACATTTATTCTTAGGTTTAGTTTATTCCAATGTGTTTTACTTTTTGTTCTTTGTTTCAAGTTAGTGGAACCCTAATTGCAAAAATTGAATTATCAATGTGTGCTATAATTGTGGGGTAATGATCTTTGGACATTTATGTGGGCTTAGGGATCTTCATACTTGTGTGTCATGTGAAAATTTTGTAAAATTAATAGAACCCTAGCCCTCAGTGCGCTTTTCTAACAAACTACGCTGCAGCGTTTCAAAATTCCGCTGACCTCGGAGTCCTCAAACGTCATGATTATTAACCCCAGCAGCGGTCAAATATCCGCTGACAGCGGTCAAATTTTTGCGGACCGCGTTTTGAAGAATAAGATAAGGGGTAGTCTGATCCCCTAATTCCACTACAGCGGTCATAATTCCGCTGCATCGGTCATAATTCCACTGCAACGGTTATAATTCCGCTATCAGCGGTGACCATTACGCTGCAACGGTCCTTTTTTCCGTTGACAACGGATTGCTTGTCCGTTCACTGTTTCTTTCTCTGCTTTTGTACTGTCTGAGCTTCAATTGGGTACTCATGTACAATGTTTTAACAACTTTTGTGAAATGATTGCAGAGAATGGTGAGATCACGGAGAGGAGCTGACAAGCAACCCGGGAGAAGCGACCCTTCAAGGGGTCGAGGCAAAGGAAAAAAATAAAACGCATTGTGTCCGACATAGGCAATCGGAAAGAAACAAAAAGGAAAAGGACAAGCCCGAAAGAGTCGGAGTCTAGTGAGTATGTTCCCTCCCAAGAAGCTTCGGAGGGACAACGTGGGCAGCTTTAGCAACTGCATTATCAAAGCCAAGGAGACTCATCAACGAGCCCACTAGCTCTAAGTCTTCTGAGGATTCTTCTAGTCGTTCATCTACTCCCGAGGGCACATGTGTAGAAGCCCAATTAGTAGCCCCTCATTCCATCAACCTCGACAACTCTGATGAGGCACCTGATGATGGAAGGGGTGGTGACACCCAAGTAGAGACTACTGGAGTTCTGAGGACCAGAAACCCATTGATATGGCAGGAACGGTTTGTCTCTGAACCGGCCTACCACTAGTTTAGAGAATGGTGGCCCCAAAGATCTCTCATCCCTGAAAGGCCGTTCATTATCACAGATCTCCTACCCCTCAACCCTAATGTGAGGAAGCATTTTTTACAGAGGGAGGGGTGGGACTTCTTTAATTCCAAAGTGGTTGATGCTAATGAATATGTTGTGAAGGAATTCTATACAAATGCGGCCTACACAAAAAAGGGCACATATCTTACTAAGGTTCGTAACAGGAAAGTTTTGTACAATGACAAGGCATTTAATGACTATGCGGGTTTCGTGGATGAATATGAGACTAGGTACTTGGAGAAGGTGAATATGAAAGATTTGGCGCGCCCATGGTTGGCCTCAGTCATAGCTACCCCGGGGACTACACTAGCATGGTTGGTTGCAGGCACCCCCATCAAGAGGAACACATTTAGTTTTGAGGCCATGGGATGTGCCAGTTTTGTCTGCAGCAGGATAGACCCAATATTCCATGACAGTGATATGCCCCTCTCTAAGGCTGTGATAATGGGTGCTATTATGGATGGTATCCCGATTAACGTCAGGAATATCATGTCCAGAGTGATCGACTGGATTGTGCATAAGAATGAGGCCTCCTATCCCTTTCCCAACTTCCTCACAATGTATTTCCGGGAAAATGAAGTTGAGGGGAGGGACTTTGACACTACAATGAAGCCCCGGTCTGCTTTCTCATTGTACAGTTTGAACGGGTCAGACAACCCCAAGGCAAAAGGGAAAGCCACCACATCTTCAGCCCCTGGTACTTCCACTGCCATTGAGCCTTCCGCTGCTGCTGAAGGCTCCATTGCTTATGAGGGGCCCACTGCTGTTGCTGTCCCTGAGCCTCCATCAGATCCGTCCATGACCATACCAGTATCGTGCCATCGTCTTCCACTTACCCTCAAAAGGACTTGAGGGTGTCTCAAACTCTAGTTGGCACCACCAACTGGCTGCAAGTAGCTTCTTCCAAGCTTTCTAACCTTTCTACCACTGTTGCAGCCTAGTCAACTCCGACACCTATTGCATTGCCTCCTACTCTAGAGGACACATTGAAGAGCTTGGTGGATAACCAAACAAAACTCATGGAGACATTGGAGAGACGGGAGAAGGAGATCCAATATTGGGGTAAATATGTGAAGAAGATGAAGAAGTCCCAAGATGAAATGAAAAAGGTACAGGTGAAGATACAGGAAACTCAAGCAGCCTTGAAAAAGAAGGTGGCTAAGGTCGCAGCTGCGGGGGACATCCCCCTTGATCTATTTCTGGGAGAGCCAGGACCCACTGACCAGACCACACAGGTTGAGAAGGCAGACCTTCCACCGGCCCCAATTTGTAGGAGAGCCATCCCGCAGACTGCTGACATGGATATTCATCTCAAGGAGCCCGAGGGCCAGATCTCTGTACATCCACAGGACCCTACTATCACCAATGGCACTATGCCTTCCTCATCAGCCCCAGTTGATCCTTCACCTATGAAGCTTGAGGCACCATAGGGAGTTTCCTTTTACTCTCTCTCACCCTTCTCCCATGATCTATATTTTTGGCTAGTTAGCATTAAGGACAATGCTTGTTCTTATTGGAGGGGGTGACCTCTATTTGATAGTTGATGATTCAGACATTTTCATAATTTTGGGTTGTAATAGCTGTTGATACTATTTTTCTTTCCTTATTTAAATTCCCGTGCTTTTTACTTTTGGTATGTATATAATCAGATTCCCCATCATATGTATATATTCATCCCCTATTGTAAATATTCATTTCTAATTTTCGTATTTTCTACTTTATAACTTCTTTAGCTTTTTCCATTTGTAGTTCAACTTCTTATTTCATTTAATAGCTTATTTTTAATTTATAACTTCTTTTTTTCTCTTTGCGCCATCAATAAACCCCTTGTTTTCTTAAGGCCACGAATCTTTCCAGGGGTGGAAATTGTGCGAACCGGGTGTCTCTTCCCTACGACAGACGGTGTGATGACCTTCTTAATGGATTGAGTCAGTTTTTATTTTTCTTTTTGTTTTTGTTTTCTTTTGTTTCGGTAGTAGTGAATAAATGTGATTCAAATAAAGCTTCACTTGGCACCAACAGATTTACCTTTGACCTCATAGTTAAAGACAGATTACAATTGAGGCTAGTTCTAGTTGTGACACTTAGAGTCTTGAGTTGACTGAAACTGTCATCATGTGGTGTACATGGCCATATTTGAGTTTTCAATTTGAACCCAGGTTGTTGTGGGCCCTCGACTCGACACTCTTTAACAATCCTAAGGTTTGTGAGGTGAGGTTTGAAATTTTATATCCCGAGTGTCATGCCTAAAAGTCTAGAACTTGCCCCAAGTGTTTTTCTAGGCAAAATTCTAAGTGACCTCGACTTGTGAGATGATCATAGGCCTTCCTTGACTCCCTACTGAAATTGAAAGACTTCCATAGCCTACCTTGACAAGATCTCTAGTCAACCCCTTTTGAGCCTGAGCCGATTTGTTCAAAAACCGCATTGTAAACCTTCATCCGTTCTCTAATGACCCTCTCTTGGCACCCATTCTTTTCTTGAGCACTCTTGATGAATAATAGGAAAAAATCATAAGTTTAGGGGAGAGACGAGGAAATTCATAGTGATGAAAGACTTGGTTATAAAAACAAGGGGACAATGAAAAGGTTGAAAAGGAAAAGGGTGAAAGGAAAAGCAAAAAGTTGAAAAAGGGATTGAAATGATGGAAAAGAAAGAAAAAGGGATTGAAATGATGGAAAAGAAAGAAAAATGGAGAAAAATGAGACCCAAGTAAAAGAAAGAGCGACAATGAGTCTCTCTAAGTACCCAAGGAAAATGTGTGACTCAAAGAGTCAATAATAACATGTGCAAAAATGTGAAAAATTGGAGTGCTTAGGGGGAGATGTTCTACCAAAGTTCATCATGACCAAATTCTATCAAAAAAACCTCCATTACATCCCGAAAAAGCCCTATAGGATCTCAAGGTGAGTGAGCTTATATTAGTGGTGATTTAAACGAGGGCCAAGCCTATGGTACTTAAAGCCGGAGTTAAGGCATTCTTTTTGGAGTGAAAAGAGCACCCCATGATAAACCAAATTTTGAGAGTTCATTCTTTATGTAGATGAGCCTATGGAGAGTAGAGAAGAAAGAGTCTAGGATCCACAATGATTGAGGTGAAAGAGAGAAGCTCTATGACGACTTGAGTCAACTCTTGAAACTTGGGTGTCACATTAGATATAGTGAGCTAGAGAATCATTGCATAAGGTTGTCAATAATGCATTTATGTTGAGGGTAATTGTTAGTCCCAATTGAAGCTTGATGAAATCACATCTTAATGGCTGAAATGCTTTCTCTTTTCTTGTTACGGAGGTGGGAGTTATCTTTTTGCTTGAGGAAAAGCAAAGACTTAAGTTTGGGGGAGTTGATAACTAGTGATTTGTGCTTACTATTTACTCCCGTTTTCTTAGGTTTTGAGGTAAATTTGACTAAAATACTCCCACATTTTAATGCAAGTTGTTTAAATTACATGAATTGAGTTGACTTGTGAATATTTATACAAAAAGTCTCAAAAAGGAGCAAAACTTGCAATGTCCCAGTACCCAGCAGAAACCCTATAGCGTTCACTTTTCCGCTGCAGCGTTTGTCGTTTCGCTATAGCGGATTTCTCACCGCTGCCCCATTGTCAAACTTCAGGGAGGTGAATTTTGAAGAAGAGCTCACTGCTGACCGCACTATTTTTCTGCTGTAGCAGTTTATCTACCGCTGCAACGCCCACTATTACGCTGGAAGCATTTGCTAAACTTCATAGAGTCAGCAAGAGTGAGGTTCCACACTTTTGCGGTCAGCGGTATTTTTCCGTTGCCGCATTTTAGCCACCGCTGCAACACTTCATTATTTCGCTGGGAACATAATGGATAATCAGAGAGCATTCAAGGTCCAAGACCGCGGCAACGACCAATATTCCGCTGCAGCAAAAGCCAATCCGCCGCGGCGCTCAGGAATACGCTAGGAGCAAATTCTCCGTAGGGGCAATTTTGCCCAGTATTGTCAACCTAGGATAAATAGATATTTTTCTCATTTTTAGGTCATGAGATGTTAGTAGGAACACGAGAATAGTGGATTTTGTCCATTTTGAGTAATTTTAGCTTAGTTCTTACAATAGTTCTTCAATTTCTATATTGTATTTTACATTTATGACTTTAATTTCATTATCTACTCTAGTTTCTTCTAGAATTATGAGTAGCTAGACCCTTAATCTAGGGTTGTGACCCAACCATAGTGTAGGTAACTAATGGGTCTTCCATTTTGGATGATTTTGTGTATGTGTGTTTTATTTTTAGTCTAATTTGTGCATAATCCTCAGATTTAGTGGTTGCAAACACTCTTTCATGCCTTTATGACTAGGGTTACTCTTGAGAAAGATGACGCAAGTCTAGGTAATTAGGATAACAAGGTATTGGGGTGAGCTCAAGAGATTGATAGCCCCAATAAAAGGGTGGATGCTAGAGATAGCCGCACCCGACTTGAGCCAATTCATGTGGTTTATTGAAACACCCAATTGTGCTTGAGAAAGCCAATTTGGGCAAAGTCACCCAAATTACCACGCAAATCAGTCATGAGGTTAAGTCATTCACCCACAATTCACAAGGTTATTCTTAATTTTAGACCCCATTAGTCACTCGCCTAGGAGGAAGTCACAACCCTAGTCCTTCTATTAACTGAGAAAACTCCACAAAAAGTTTATAGTTAGCTAGTTCATAGTTTCCTTTAGATAAAACGGTAGAATATCTACAAAACCTTTTTGATGAGAAATGTAATTAAAAATCTTGACACACCACTAGGTCACTTAGACACTCAACTCCCATATACATAGCTCCTTGTGGAAATCGATCCCGACCCGTTCGGGTAAAAGCTTCTTCGACCCCTGCCTTGCTACTCTTTAGTGGTATAGGTGGGAGCCGATTAATATCCTCTAGCATAATCTCATCAATCACAAGTTCTACCCCACTGATATTCAAATAGATGGTGTCACCTTCCACTATGAACAAATCAACATAGAAATTGCGAACTTCCTCCTCATAGACCTTTGGACTCTGAACAGTAAAGTGATGAGTTCACTTTTGGAGGTCGCAAATTTCAACCAACTGCCTCAATCCAAATTTATCAAGAATGTCAATGTCAAAAGCTCCGCCCCACATAACTTTATGTTTATTCAATTTTGCTTTCATTTCAAGCCCAGACACATCAACTCTGGACCTCTTTGAGGAACGCAGTTCCTCACAGCTACTTAGCCTCTTTCTGAGTGGCCTTTTCTTCTCAATAGCTTCTTTTTTTCAACACACTTTTCCTTGTCAACTCCTTTGTCACCACCAACCCCAGCAACCTTTGCAGATAGGTCATCCTCACTATCATGAAATTCTCCCACAAACATTGAATTTACCTCAGAGTACACAACCTCTAAAGGGAGTGTATCAAGGTGAAGAGAAGATGAAGGGTCAGTACTGCCCAGGGGCTCTCTAGTAGAGCTTGGAGTTTCATCCCAGGTAGGAGCTGAGAACTTCTCTTGGGCAGAGGAACCAGGTCTCTCTGTAGGCTCCCCTATAGTACCAAATGATGCTTGGTCACTTTGAGACACCTTGTCCTCATTTCCTCTTTCTTCCCTCTGAGTCCCAGTACCCACATCAACTGATAAAGAATCCCCAACTAGACATTCCATAGCAACATCAGTCAAAATATATTCTCCTATCTTACCCACAATAATTTCCAACAATGCAATATCAATAAAAGAGAATGGATCATTACCTGATGTTTAAGAAATATTTAGATTAAAACCCTGAGCACATTGAGTTCTAGAAACAATAGACACACCACACTATCCACCATATCAGGAACCAACACTCTTATGTACATGGTTGTGCTTTGAGATTTAGAGACACAACAAGGATGTCTTTTTAGTAGCTTTGGGAGACTTAGATTGTGGTGAAGACATGGTTGATTCTGAGAGAGGGAAGACACAAAAGATGGTTTGGGGTATTTAGAGGGAAAAGAGGGATCAGTTACAATAAGTTGTGAGAGAAAGAGATGGGTAGCCGGGTCAGTTTAAGAGGTATAAGAAGGAGCAGAGGCAATGAACGATGTGGAACACTAGGAGTTCAAAATGCATTTGAGTGTAATAGGAACTACTAATATGAGTCATAGGAACCAGGTTCCTTGGCAATTTTTGAAAATGGGAGCATCATCCTTCAAAAAATCTGCAATGTTATTAGCCACTTGTTTGTCCTGTAGTTGCCATGCGTGTTTACCTGTTACAGTATAGAATTGAGTTAGAAGTTTCCAGAAAACACTTTTTAACAATTTACCTTACCATCCTTTCATAACCAATCATCGGGGGACCAGGTTCTCTGCCATATTAAATGCACTTTTATTTCCATATAGAAATTGCACACAATATGAAAATACACAAAAGTTTTCCAATCGTTGCTTGATCCACAACAGTTGGGCACAACAGGAGGTAACTGCCACATATTCAGCTTCCGCAATAGAGAGGGCCATAGAATGTTTTTTCTTTGTACCCCATGAAATCAAGTGAGATCCCAAAATGTATGTCATGCTAGATGTGCTCTTTCTATCCCTGGATAGAGCTTAATCAACTTTAGCATACCCAATCGAGGCAAAATTATCTCTTGAGGGATAATGGAGGACCAGGTCCTGCATCCTTTGAGTTACCTCAAAATTCTTTTGACAACTTTCAAATGAGATTCTTTAGGACTTGATTGGAATTTAGCACATAACCCAACACTAAACACAACGTTAGGTCTGCTGGTTGTTAGGTATAAGAGAGATCTAATGATTCCCCGATACATAGTATCATTTACAGGGAACCAAGTTCATCCAGGTCTAGACGAGTGCAGTAGCAATGAGAGTATCAATGCTATTTGTGATTTCCATCTCAAACCTTTTCAGAGGCTCCTTAATGTATTTCTCATCACTTACCATCCTCCCCTTAGAGGTTTGCTTCACTTGTAGCCCTAGGAAGAAGTTCAGTTCCCTCATCATACTCATCTCAAACTCACTTCCCATAAGCTTTGCAAACACCTCACATAGGGAATCATCGGTTGTACCAAAAATGATGTTATCAACATAGATTTGTACAAACAGCGGGTTCCTCCCCCGTCTCTTCAAAAATAGGGTATTTTCGTTTTTTCCTCTTATAAAGCCATTTTTAAGAAAGAACATGGACAAGCTTTAATACCATGCACTAGGGGCCTGTTTTAGCCCATATAATGCCTTGTCAAGTTCGAATACATGTTCAAGATGCTCATGACACTCAATACCAGGTGGTTGTTTGACAAAGACTTCTTCCGTTAAATATCCATTCAAAAATGTACTTTTGACATCCATTTGGAATAGTTTGAATTCTTTGAGATACAAAGACAATGAGGATTCTGATGGCTTCTATTCGAGAAACTAGGGCAAAAGTTTCATCATAGTTGATCTCTTCTTCTTGATTGTAGCCTTGCACGACTAACCTGACCTTGTTTCTTGTTGTATTACCAAACTCATCAAGCTTGTTTCTGAACACCCATATGGTTCCGGTAACACTTATGTCTGAGGGTCGAGGAACCAGGTTCCACACACGGTTCCTCTCAAATTGATAGAGATTATCTTGCATAGCAGTAATCCAGTCAGTATCTTTCAATGCTTTCTTGATGTTTCTCGGCTCAATTTGAGAAAAGAAAGCTGAGAAAGAAACCATGTTTCTTGTCTTTGATCTAGTCTGAATTCTTTAATC
This sequence comes from Nicotiana undulata, assembly GCA_005239495.1. Lineage (NCBI taxonomy): Eukaryota > Viridiplantae > Streptophyta > Magnoliopsida > Solanales > Solanaceae > Nicotiana > Nicotiana undulata. The sequence continues at coordinate 168,820 of ML279793.1, read as the reverse complement.
TAGAGGAGTGATGAAATTTAGGAGAGGATATGAGCTTTTGTGCTTCAAGTTATACACCTGAGTCTTAGGGGTGAGAAGGATTAGGTTCCGCTGTGTGAGCCCATCATTGACATCCATGGAAGTGTGAGTACCACTTCTCTACTCAGCATCAGGTGTGCCTTGCACAACATCAATAACTTTATTTTTGTTTTAGTTGTTGTGATGGAGGTACCAGGTTGCTCCAAATCAGCTGGTGGTCCTGTTGCATCTTCTTCACTAGACTCCTTGACCTGACTCATCAGATCTGCCTTCCCATTTTTCATATCAATGACTTCTCCAGGAACCTTTGAGTACTCTCCATCTTGACCTTCTTATCATGTGAATCTTTGAATATTCATTAACAATAACTAACATGTACTTCTTTCCTCCTAGGTTGGTCATCCTCATAGGTCCACACAGATCTATATGAAGAAGATCTAGTGGCCTCGAGGTGCTCACTTTCTTCTTTAGCTTGAATGAGGACCTGACTTGCTTCCTTTTCACACATGCATCACACTCCTTGTGATATTTGAACTTTGACTTCGGCAACCCACGAACTAGGTCCTACTTGATCAGCTTGTTCAAGAGACTGAAGCTTGTATGTCCCAATCTTTTGTGCCATAGTTCAGCATCATCATTTAACGGTACTTAGACATGTAGGATCACCACCATCAGAGATTCAAAGTCTGCAACATAAATGTTTTTGAACCTTTTGCAATAACAACCACTTCACCAATTATAAGATTGGTGATAGTGCAAGATTTTGACAGAAACTCCACGTTGTTTCCTTTGTCGCAAATTTGAGTAGGCTATACTTCAAGTCATTCACATAATAAACATTCTCAATTGAGCGAGAGAGTGTTTTTCCAATATTTCCAATTCCCGAAATGTATCCCTTTTTTTCAAAGGATACACTCCCACCTTTCAAGGCCTTGAGTGAAAGGAAGTCATCCATTATTTCAGCTATGTGTTTAGAGAAGCCACTATATATGTACCATTTTTGATTGCTTCCTTTCACTACTGCCTGTGCAAGGGAACCAAAGATTAGTCTTAGGAACCCAAACAAGTTTGGGTCCCTTTTAATGAGGGAAGGGCCAAATCAAATTTCTTTTTATCCATACAGGAATCACATATTTCTTTTTCAGGGAATTAGGTTCCCTAGCAGTTGAAACTTTTTTGACAAAAACATTGTTTTTCTGTTGGGACTGAAATTTTGCTTTACATGAATCTTTGTAATGACCAATCATACCACAGTGAGTACAAATCCAGTTATCAGGCACAATAACATACCTTCTATGTGGGTTATAGGGGGTTTTTCCTTGTGTAACCCGATTACTTGCATGTTCCCTCTTTTAGTTTTATACATGAAAGTGACTGTATTAGGGGACAAAGTCCACTTTAGAGATTTATCTAGATCATTTTTAACCCTATTTAAATCTTTCTGAAGTTGTCTATTCTTTTCAAGTTTAACATCAAGACTCAATTTTATATTTTTGAGATCATTTTCAAGCTTACGGTGTGCCTCACTTGCCACTTCCTTTCCTTTAGAGGAGTTCATGCATTTTCACATAGATTTTTTTAAGAAGATATTTTATTTATTTGTTTCCTCCATTGTCTCCTTCAAATCCACAACTAAAACCACCATCATCTCTCTCTTGTTCTAACTCTCTTATTTCCTCAGTTAAAATATTTTTATCACTAATGAGGTTGTGGTAAGCATCAATTAAAAAATTAGCCAAAGATACCAGCGAATAAAACTTCAAATTTGTTTGTACGTCCAGAAAGTTTACCTCATCACCATCATCTTCTTCTTCCTCATCAGATTTTGCCATCAATGCAAATATGGAATCATATTTTGCAACTTTTCTTTCAGCGGCCAACATGGAGGTGTCTGCCTGTCCATCATCACCCTTAGATTCACTAGAGGAATCTCCCTAGGCAGCCAAATCTTGCTTTACTCTCTTCTCGTCAACTTTCTATCGGGGATCGGGTTCCTCTAAACCATCTTGTTAGCATTGTGTTTACATTGGTCCTGCTTGTGGAGAGGACAATCTTTGATGAAATGTCCTGGATTTCTGCACTTGTGATAGAAATCGTATCCTTTAGTGTTTCTGCTAGAGCTGCCTTTCTTGGGAATGCATCCTTTTCTACGAACCATTTTCTAAACTCATGGTGGTCTGTAGGTTGATTGACCTTCCTCGAAGTTTTGTGGAGCAGCCATATAGATCCTTTCTAGGTGTTAACCTTTTAGAAATAACCCGCTCTGGTACCAATTGACAGAAACTAAGGGTCCACCAAACTATATAGAGAACTATGTTCTCTATTAGTTCCCACAAAACACACACACACACACACACAGACTGTAGTAACTAAATGGGAGAAAGAACCCGCTCTGGTACCAATTGACAGAAACTAAGGGTCCACAAAACTATATAGAGAACCATGTTCTCTATTAGTTCCCACAAAACACACACACACACAGACTGTAGTAAGTAAATGGGATAATGGACTTTTACGTGGAAAACTCCCAGCTCACGGGATTAAAAATCACAACCTACCCTTGTAGGATTTCAACTTCACTATTGAGAAAATAACCTAGGAATTAACCTCTTAATCCCTCACTAACTTGTAACAACTCTATTACAAGCCACTTTGTAATAACTCTATCATAAAGAATTGCAACTCGACTAACTCTAGCCAAGACATAAACATAAAGGCTTATGGTTTACAAAATATCTCCTACATAAATGCTTCTAAGTAAGCTGGGTAGAAGTTAGTAATGAAGAACAAATAACAAAGACTCAACAAGCCTAAGGACTTATGATATCTTCAATCTTTGAAACTGGTCCTTGAGGTTGCAACATATTTGTTCTTGAGAGAGATGTTGACTAGCACTTGAGAGGAATATGATATTTTTTTATTTCCAAGTGTTAGAGAGGTCAAATCCCTTGTCTCATGTTGATAATATGTGTATGTGATTCCATGAAGGATGATGCAATAAAGTGTCCTTTAGTTTGGTCTTAGCAAGCTACAATTGTGCTGCTGTACTGCTGCAGACGGTAAAGTGCAGCAGCCTGGTAGACGGTACAATGCAACACCTTTTACAGCTGTAGATTTGACTGTGAGATGACCAGGGGTACTGATCTATTTATGTTCCCTCTGATGTTCCCTTATCTGATTTCATTGAGAACTGAACCAGACATTTGACTAGTAAATCTGAATGCAAGGGAACTAATTGTATTAGGTTCCTCATCTGGTTCTCTCATGAAGTTTGTCAAATCATAAAAACAAAAGATACATAACCTATCACCATTAAAATGCCTTAATGTTTTATCCTTGTTACTAAACATTGTCTCATCACGAGAAAGGACCAAATATTTTTATTTGACAATGTTGAACCATCATTAATGAATTTGTTTGATCTCCTTGAATCTAGATCTTGGAATCTCCAGTCTTCTAGGTAGAGTCACCGCCACAACGACTTGTCCTCGGCCATAGTCTCATTCCTCTCGATGATCTTTTAACTACCCCCTTGTTAGGACATTGGTAAATAGATCTGACACATTATCGCTTGACTTCACATAGTCGATTATAATAATCCCCGAAAGAGTAGTAATCTAACGGTTATATATCTTCGTCGTATATGAAAAGATTTTCCGTTGTACATAACGCTCCCAGCCCTTCCTATTGCGTCTTGACCATCGCAATATATGCATATAGGTGCCAATATTTTTGACTAAGATGGAATTTCTTTAATGAATTCCGGAGACATTCAGTTTTATCACCGGCCTTGTCTAAGGCTATAAACTCAGCCTTAATTGCAGAGCAGACAATTTATATTTATTTGGACGATTTTCAAGAAACTTCTCCTCCACTGATTGTATAAATATATCAACTTGTGGATATAGTTTAAGTTGATCTGGTGATTGATAACTAGGGATATTAGCCTACTATTTGCTCTCTTTTGCTTAGGTTTTGGGTAAAACAGTGCGTTAAGGTATTCCCGAAAACTACTTAAGGTGTTTACTTGCAGGTTTTGGTCAAAATGAGGCAAAGAAGCAAAAATGAACTCATAAAGGAGTCGAACTTGCACAAACCCAAAGAATGGAACTGGAGCGCTGTCACCGGTGTTATTACGTGGTCGTGTAAGGTCCTTCGCTGAGGCGGTTACAAATATGCTACCGCAAAAATGATATTCAGAGAGATGCAATTGGGCTCAAAGTAGACCGCTGACCGCGTTACAAAAGTGCGACAACGAAAACATTGGCGCGGGCGCAAGTGAAATTATGCTGAGAGCGGAAGATGAAGAATCAGAGACCTTGCAATCTTGGGCCAAGCAAAGAACGCGGTCTGCGTCAACATTACGGGACCGCGAAGCCACCTGAAGCTGAGGCGGTTGATATTCTGCTGGGAGCGAGATTAGGGGTTCAGAGAGTTGAAAGTGAAGTTAAATTGCAGAACGTGGTCCGCAAACATTTTATGCGGCCGCGATTGAAGCCAACACGGACGCGACTGTATTTACGTGGCCCGTGAAAAAAACTCAAGCCCAAATCCAAGTGAAGAAAAACGTTGACCGCACTCCTTATTTCGCGCCTGTGGACGACTAAACGCGGACGCACCCAGGTTTACACTGTCAGCGAGACCTCCGTAGGGGCATTTTTATCCAGTAATTTCATATGTGTATAAATAGATCTTTTTCACATTTTAAGGTTAAATTTTGTATTAGTGAGCTCGTGAACAGCCGTACTTTACCATTTAGAGTAATTTTAGAGTAGCTTTAGCTTATATTCTCAAATTTTTGTTCTTGTAATCAACTTTTATGGCTTATATTTCATCTCCATCTTTGATTTTTACCTTAATTATGAGTAGCTAAACCCATTAGCTAGGGTTGTGACCCAACCCTAGTGTGGGTATTTAAAAGATCTTCAATTTTAGGGCTTATTTCTTTATGGGTTAGTGATATTTAGCTTATTTCATGCTTTAACTCTTGAATTAGTGATTGCAAACACTGATTCTTCCCTTTTTGACTTAGTCTCTTCTTGACAAAGAGAGCCAAGTCTAGGAAAAATAATTCTAACAAGAAATTGGGGTGAATTCAAGATATTGATAGCCCCAGTTAAAGGGTTAAACCTAGAGATAGTAATACCCGACTTGAGCCAATTTTACTTGCATTGTTTGTACACCCAATTAGGCTTGACAAAGATAATTAGGGCAAAGTCACTCAAACTACCGATAGGTATAGAGTGAGTAATTATGTGTGAAGGTTATATCACGACCCCAAATATAACAAGCTTGTCCTAAATTCTAGTCCCCATTAGATACTCGCCTAGGTGTAAGTCACTTCCTTAGTGCTTTTTATCAATTGAGAAAACTCCTACAAAAACAGTGTACTTAGTTTATTTTCAGCAATCAATAGAATTAAACGTAGAATAGAAACAAATCCAAGCATGGTTAGAAGTGCAATTAAAGAAAATGTACATAGCTCGATTAGATAGAAACCCAATTCCCGACCAATATTAACTCCCTGTAGATATTGATCCCGACCTTTCGGGTAAAAGCTACATCGACCACTCCTCTCCATTATATAGAGGTGCAGGGTTAGAGCCGATCACGTTTTGGCATCGTTTGCCGGGGAGTTAAATGGTTTTGGCTATCTATCTGATTAGTTGTGTGTATTGTTTTTCTTTCCTTCTATTTTAATAACTTGTTTGTGTTAATAACTTTAGGTACAAATGGTTGACCCACTTGGCAATGTTATCCCGGGGGAGGAGGTAGAAGATAATAGTGATGATGAGGCTCATTTGATGCCTCAAGCTCAAAGGAGAGGCCGCAGGCCAATGAAAATATTCCAGACCCTCCCCCACCTCCTCCGCGAGCAGCTCCTCGAGTGCTTCCAAATGAAGGTTATGCTAGTTCCATTGTTCCTTCCCAAATCCGGGCGGGCAATTTCCAATTACTAATGTGATTTGACCTTATTGAAGCAGCGATGGTACTTCACAGGTGCTCCCCATCAAAATGCATATAAACATTTAAAGGTATTTGTAGATGCTTGTTGGGGAAGCAAATAGACAAACATGTCGGAGGATGCATTGAGACTGAGACTGTTCCCCTTTTCACTTAGAGGGAAAGCATTGGACTAGCTCGAAAGACTCCCCAACCATTCCATCACCACGTGGGATGAGTTGGCGGACACGTTTATAGCCAAGTTTTTCTCACCGGGCCATATGGAAGCTTTAAGGGATGAAATCTTAGCCTACAAGCAGGAACCCAATAAACCCCTTCATGAAAATTGGGAGGGATATAGAACTATGGTCAAGTAATGCCCCAATAATGACATGACAGAAGTTATGATCCAACAAACATTTTACCGGGGTATAAACACGACAAATCAATGTGTGGTGAACCAGTTAGCTGGGGGTAATTTTATGAAGCTGACATATGCAGAGGACTGTGACATTCTTGATGAAATGGCTAACACTTCTTCAACGTGGCAAAGTCGGGAAAATATTCCCCAAGGAGACCCGAAGGTAATCAATCTTCATAAGGAACTCAAGACCATCGACAAGCCATAGCTTAGTTAACAACAACCATGAACCAGCTTGCCAAAGCACAGCTTCAGCAGATTCAAGGACCAAAGCAAGTAAATTCAATGGAAGGTGTCAATCTAATGGTTAACTGGAGGAGACAACATGGCCAACAAATGCAAAGCAATAATGATAAATATGAGCAAAGTGGAAGTGGCTACAACCAAGATGATTCATATGATGACCAAAGTGAGGAAGTATTGTATGCCAACAATTATCAAGGACAACAGAGCAATGCTCCAAATCAACAATGGAGATCGCAAGGGAATAATCAGAATTGGAACAATCAAGGGAAAGGAAACTGGAACAATAACAACAAAAACTCTAGCAATTGGGGTAACAACAACCAAAATTGGGGTGGCAACAACAATCAGAATGGCAATAACAAAAAAAATTGGGGAGGAAATGGAAATGAGGGGTCGGGCATTCAAAGCACCCGATGTATCAACAACCCAACAATCCACCTCCATATCAATCTCAAGGTCAAAGTTCGTCAAGCAATGAAATGGGGTGGATCGATAGTATGTTCAAATAGATGATGGAACGGACTGCTGATTCTGATGCTCAAATTGCCTCCCACACTACTTCCATCTGCAACCTTGAAGTCCAAATGGGTCAAATCTCGCAAGCATTGAACACTCTCCCTAAGCGGGCACTACCTAGTGACACGGTAGTAAACCCGAAGGGTGGAACAATAACAATACCGATAATGCAATAGCGGTGACCATAAGGAGCGGTAGAGGTGGTGAAGCAAGTACTTCCAAGCAAAAGAGAGTTGTGAGTGATGACGATGAAGTGCAAAATGATGATGTTACAATAGTTGATGAGCAAGTGAGTGAAGAACAATTTAATGGTGAAGTGAGGATTGATATTCATGACAATGAGTAGGAGACTCAAAATGACGTGAACCCGTCTAGGGAACACGTGATAGATATACCAGAGCCGGTAGTGCCAAAAGACAAGGCTCATTTTCCAAGGCCTCCTCCGCCTTATACTCAAAGACTTGCAAAGAAAAAGAATGAAAACCAATTCAAGAAGTTTATTGAGATGATGAAAAGCTTCTCAATCAATGTGCCATTAGTGGAAGCTCTTAAACAAATGCCGGGATATGCCAAGTTTATGAAAGACTTGGTGACTAAAAAGAGATCTATGGATTGTGAGACCATCAAAATGACTCATCAAGTGAGTTCCATTGTGCACTCGATGGAGCTAAAGCATGGAGATCCTGGCGCATTTACAATCCCTTGTACCATTGGGAGTGCGGATTTTGCAAAGGCCTTGTGTGATTTGGATGCAAGTATAAATTTGATGCCTTACTCCGTATTCAAAACTTTGGGTATTGGTCAACCAAGAGAAACTTCAATGAGACTGCAAATGGCAGATAGAACAACGAAGAGGCCCCTTGGTATTATGGATGATGTTCTTGTAAGGGTCAAAAAGTTTATCTTGCCTGCTGATTTTGTGATTCTAGAATGCGAAGTCAACTATGAGGTGCCTATAATCTTGGGAAGGCATTTCCTAGAAACATGGAAGGCATTGGTGGATGTCGAAGCCTGAGAACTCACCTTCTGGGTGGGCGATGAAAAGGTTGTCTTCCATATGTGAAAATCAATGAGGCAGCTGAATAGTAATGAGGTTTGCTCTTTTGTGGATCTTGTGACGGAAGTGATAATTGATGATACAAGTGCAATGATCAATGTGGAAGATCCTATGGAAGCTGTTTTGTTGAACCATGAGGATGATGTAAGGGATGGCTTGGTTGAATGCGCAAATGCCTTGCAAGGAATGGGATCCAACGCTTATGAGCCCCATAAACTCTCCTTGGACTTGGAAAATCAGAATACTCCACCGACAAACCCCTCGATCGACGAGCCACCAACATTGGAGTTGAAGCCTCTCCCATCACACCTCAGGTATGAATTCTTGGGCCCTTCTTCTACATTACTTGTTAATTAGAATGATGGCTTTTGAGCTCTTGAAGTATAAGCAGTATTGGAGAAAAGGCTTGAAGGCTTTTGAGCTCTTGAAGTATAAATTAACAATCACTCCAATCATTACTGCACCAAATTGGAGCTATCTCTTCGAGCTTATATGCGACGCAAGTGACGCTACGGTAGGAGCGGTCTTGGGGAAAAGGGTGAACAAGATTTTTCATCCGGTGTACTATGCAAGCAAAACTATGGATGATTCCCAGCTTAATTATACAGTGGCGGAGAAAGAGTTGTTAGCAATTGTGTTTGCCATGAAGAAATTTAGGCCTTATCTCATGGGTGCCAAAGTAATTGTTCATACCGATCACGCGGTACTCTGGTATTTGATGACAAAGAAGGACTCAAAAGATAGATTGATGAGATGGGTTTTGTTGCTTAAAAAATGTAACCTCGAGATCGTTGATAAGAAAGGAAGTGAAAATCAGGTTACAGATTATTTGTCCCATCTAGAAGAGGAAGGGAGGCCCAAAGATGGTATTGAAATTAATGATGCTTTCCCGGATGAGCAACTCCTCTCGGTTTCTTTGAATGATATGCCTTGGTTTGCGGATGTTGCCAATTTCCTTATTACCGGCATTGTCCCGTGTGAGCTCTCTTCTAACCAAAGGAAGAAACTCAAACGGGACAATTTGGACTAATATTGGGACGAAACTTACTTGTTCAAGATTTGCAATGATAGAGTGATTCACAGGTGTGTCCCAGAGGAGCAGCAAATGAGCATACTTGATGCTTGTCATTCCTCCTCCTACGGTGGTCATCACGGTTGGGCGAGGACTGCTTCCAAGGTTCTTAGTTGTGGTTTTTATTGGCCAACCCTATATAGAGATGCAAGCGAGCTTGTCAAGAGATGTGATGAATGTCATAGAGCTGGGGGAATATCAAAGAAGGATGAAATGCCTCTCACAACTATTCTTGAAGTTGACATTTTTGACGTGTGGGACATAAACTTCATGGGGCCTTTTGTGAGTTCGTGTGGCAATAATTTTATTCTCGTGGCGGTTGATTATGTTTCCAAGTGGGTCGAAGCTGTGTCTTTTCCAAACAATGAAGCCCAGAGTGTAGTGACGTTCCTCAAAAATAACATTTTCACACGATTTGGTACTCCTCGGCTAATTATCAATGACGGGGGCTCCCATTTCTACAATAGGGCATTTGACACTTTGCTTGCAAACTACAGTGTGAATCACAAGGTCTCAACTCCTTATCACCCCTAAGCTAGTGGACAAGTGGAGGTTTCAAATAGGGAAATCAAAAGCATCTTGTCAAAAACTGTGAATTCCAATAGAACAGATTGGTCAAGGAAGCTATATGATGCGTTGTGGGATTATAGGACTGCATTTAAGACTCCAATCGGTATGTCTCCGTACCGGTTGGTGTTTGGTAAAGCGTGTCATTTTCCGGTTGAGCTAGAACATAAAGCCATGTGGGCCATGAAGAGGTTAAATCTTGAGTGGTATGTTGCAGTAAATATTCGGATGGAACAACTCAATGAGCTAGATGAATTCCGGTTTCATGCCTATTCAAGCTCATCATTGTACAAGGAGAAGACGAAATACTTGCACAACAAACATGCCTGAAACAAGGAATTCAAGGAGGGTGATTTGGTCCTGCTCTTCAACTCCCGGTTACCTCTGTTTCCGGGAAAGCTTAAGTCAAAATGGAGTGGCCACTTTGAAGTAGTGCATGTAACATTCTTTGGTGCTCTTGACTTGAAGAACAAAAAATGGTCAAATCTTCTGTGTTGATGGGCATCATGTGAAGAATTAATTAGTAAATTTTGATTCCATACACGTTGTGTCTTTGATAAAGTTCCAATGATGATGGTAACATGCGTCGTCTCGCAACGTTAAATCAGGCGCTTCTTGGGAGGGCAACCCAAGAAATTTTTCTTTCTTTTTTTATTTTTCTTCTTAGATTAGGCACTTTTGAACTAACTGATTGTGAGATTTATGTAGGATTGTTGATGCAATGCAGGACTAATACTGGAAAATTTGGCTAAGTATGGAATTAAACCGCTGACCGCGCTCAACATTTCGGACGATTTGCAGCCATACCCCATATAGAAGCCACTTTTAACCTTTACCCTATTTTTATAAATTATTGATTTGGTAGCCAGCTTACAAAAAATTCGTAATAATATGATCATTCTACCCCTGACAAAACATATAAAATATGCATCACACACAAAACACTTTAAGATTCTCCTCCATCACTCCATCACTCCGTCTCTTCTCAGATCTCCTCTCCCAAACCAGAAATTTGAACTAGACTCAAATTCCAAAATTCAAAATTCCAAAATTCAGAATTCAAATTAGTTTTTGAAACTGATTGATCTTCATGATATATATTTCTATAATTATTTTCATAGTTGTTTGACGGATGAAACATGAGATTTTCAATGACGAATGAATTTTCATTCTAAACTTGATGATTTAAACCTAATTTAAACATCAACGCTAAATATTCAGATATGCTGAAGTTTTGTACTGCATAACATGCTGAATCTTTGGTTTATTTGCTAAAAAAGCTGAAGTTTTTATTTTATTTGCTAAACAAATTGAGTTTTTAAATAATTCGCTAAAACTTCACACCAAATATACTTAAGTATTTGTCTTGCATTCTAAACAAGCTGAGGTTTTTAAGTTCATTTGCTAAGACTTCAGCACTAAAATATGGTGAAGTTATGTCCTGCGTCCTATAGTCTTGTGATGAGTTTTTCCGAAAACTTCAGCATAAATACTGAAGTTGTTTAGTTCATTTTTAAAAACTGCAGGAAAAACGAGCTGAAGTTTTCCTCCTGCACTATTTAATTTTATTATGATTTTTTGCTAAAATATGCTTAATTCTAATAAGTTTTTGTTATTGAATGTTGATGTTATGTAGTTCATTTCATATTAAACATGCTAAAGTTTTATAGTATTATGCTGAAGGAAAAAAATACTTTTTCCTCTCTGTTATTTTCTAACTTTAAAGAAAAATAATATTAAAAAAACGCACAAAAACATTCAAACAAAAACACTAGATTTCATTAATTAAAAAGAAAAAAGAAAATAAAACATAATAAAAATGCATAAAAATAGAAAAATAACATAATAACCCTTTAAATAAAAGGATTATACAAAAAACAAACTAATCATCCATATCATCATCGTCGTCACTGTGAGATGGACGAGCATCTGTGTCTCCAAGACTATCATAGGAGCCATCTCTGGCCAACATCTCAAGCCTATCAAGCTTGGTCTTTATTTCTTCCAAATCCTTATCGTACTTCTCTATCAACTCATCTAGTTTCAACTCAAATGTCTCTATGATATCCTGCTTAATTTCTTCAATGATTTGCCTGATGACAACATCCATTTCCCTCCCTTTTTTTATCTCCTAAAATATTTCTGTTTGGGTGAATAAACTCACAAGGCATACCGTACTTATATAGGTGTAAAAAACTTCTGCATGGTATATGAAAAGGCATACATGAATTTTAAACCTCCAATGAAAAGCGTGCATGAATCTGATGGGAATTTAATTATTACACTTACACATACCCCAACGCAAAATAATCCCTACATTAAATATTTCATTGCTGAAGTTTTTTAGTTCATTTGATAATATTCAACACTTAATATGCTGAACCTTTTTAGTTTGTGTGCTAATACTTCGGCACTTAATATGCTGAAGTTTTTCTCCCTGGATACAATAGTTTTGTCATGAGTTTTTTCAAAAACTTCAGCAGAAGATGCTGAAGGTTTTTAGTTCATTTGCTAATACTTCAACACTTAAGATGCTGAAGTTTTCTCCTAGATACAATAGTTTTATCATGAGTTTTCTCAAAAACCTTCAGCAGAAGATGCTGAATTTTTTTAGTTCGTTTGCTAATACTTCAACACTTAATATGCTGAAGTTTTTCTCCTCCACACAATAGTTTTTTCAAAGAACTTCAGCAGAGATGCTGAAGTTTTTTAGTTCGTTTGTTAATACTTTAGCACTTAATATGCTGAAGTTTTTCTCATCCATACAATAGTTTTGTCATGAGCTTTTTCAAAAACTTCAACAGAATATGCTGAAGTTTTTTAGTTCATTTGCTAATACTTCAGCACTTAATATGCTGAAGTTTTTCTCCTGCGCTATGTAATTTTCTCCTGCATGATGAAGTTAAATATAGTTTATGCTTAACTTTTGTCCTACATTAATCAGCTTTTTCATGAGCTTTTTTCTCTAGTATATTTTCTCAAACTTCAGCTTTTTTCATAATTAAATTCTTTTCCTAATACTAGACACTAAATATGCTTCTCTAGGATGAGTTCGATTCGTTCTTACTTTCAATGGAAGGTGGACTATTAACTTCAAATACTTGGATCATGATACAAAACTTGTTCTGTTTAATAAACAAGTATCATTCAATTCTTTCCTTAAGAAAATTAGTGAAGTTGCAAATATTGATTCAAGCAGATATTCAGTAAAGGTATGGTTTGATATCAAATTAAAAACAAGCAAAGGTATGCTTGTAAATTCAGATGAAGAATGTCACGACCCAAATCTTAATTCAGCTCGTGATGGCGCCCAACACTGTACTCGGGAAAGCCAACCATTAACTTACTAGAGAATTTCACTTAATTTGCAACACTTACCCAATTCAAGTTTTAGACATTAAGTAGAAACGGAAAAATTTACTAACATAAGCAAATGTAGCCCTAAAGGATCATAAACCAATATATATATACAACCCCAAAAGATATAACGCCTACTACGTATGTGCCAGGAACTAGTGTCACAAGTCGACAGGTGTACTAGTGGAGTATTCAAAAGATGAAATAAACTGTCCTACTGTCTAAAAGAAGTAGACAGGAATAAACAAAAGAGGGCTCCATAGTGGTGCTGAGAATCGTCAAGGGAAGCAGCTCACCGTAAAGTCAAGTCCAGATATAACTCAGGGTCGAGTTCCGGCTTGATAACCAGATGCACCAGCCTCAGAACCTGTACAATTAAGTGCAGAAGCGTAGCATGAGTACATAAACAAATATGTACCCAGTGAGTATCCCGCCTAACCTCGAAGAAGTAATGATGAGAGGTTGACGTGCTACTAACTAGGGCCAAACAATATACAATAAATACAGACTAAACAGAAACAAATGTAATGAACAATAATAAAGAAATGAGCATCAAATAATGTTCTCTAGTACCTTTACATATAAACTTCCATAGAATACAAGCTACTAAACCTCCCCCTTTTCATAAAATCAACAAATACAATTACACGGCTTCCCATCAATCATCAAACACCTAGCAAGCCGTGAACGTATGACCGATACGACGTGAAAAGTAAATGTGCACTGTCGAGGGTCGAACGACTCGAACCATAGATGCATCTATCTGCCCCGCTCATGAATCGAACATGCGATGCGATTACCATAATACTAGGGCTACCCCGCTCGCGAATCATACATGCGACACGGGTTCTCGTATACATATACATAATTATCAAGAATTTCAGATAATTTATCAGGGATCATACTTAGCAGGAAAGGATTCAATAATGTCAACTTCGAAATATAACCTCCTAGGCTTTCATATGTGAGATTCAAGGATATTAGACTACCTAGACCACATGCAAGATCACAAATACGACACATAAAGCATGCTTGTGAGTCCTAAACTACCCGACAAGGCATAATAATAGCTACGCAAGGAATCTCGTTACTTCGTGCGTGCGTAGCCCCCACAAATAGAGACATGAAATTATTTATAATCACATATTGTAACGACCCGACTGGTCGTTTTGAGAGTTTAAGCTCTGTTCGGTGGTATAAGACCGTAATCAGCTCCTTATTATGTATATGGACCTGTGTGCGAGGTTATATTCCGTTCCCGGATAATTCGGATTTGAATTGGGAGAGAATTTTCAAATTTTGAAACCTAAATGAAGAAAGTTGACCTGAGGTTTGACTTTTGAGTAAACGACCTCGAAATGAGTTTTGGTTAACGCCAACAACTTCGTATGATGATTTTGGACTTAGGCGTGCGTCCGGAATTGGATTTGGAGGTCCGTAGGGTGATTTGAGGTATTTTGGCAAAAGTTAGAATTTTGACGATTTCAGCCGATAGGTGGAATTTTGATATCGGACTCGGAATGGAATTCGGAAAGCGACAGCAAGTTTGGAATGTCATTTGTGACCTGTGTGTAATATTTGAGGTCATTCGGATAAGTTTAGACGTGTTTCGGCGTCGAATGTGAATTCTTGAAAATTCCTAACTTCTTAGGTTTGAATCTATGCATAATTGATGATTTTGATGTTATGGGATGTGTTTTTTAAGGCCCGACCAAGTTTGAATAAGGTATTGGGTCAGTTGGTAAGTTTGGGTGAGGTCCCGGGGGCCTCAGGGTTGTTTTGGATGCCCAACGGGAGAGTTTGGAACTTTGATCAACTGTTGAACCAGACCTGTTTCTGGTGTCTCGCACCTGCGATGGTTTTTCCGCAGGTGCGGACACGTAGGTGCGGTAGGCCTGGTCGCAGGGGCGGTTGTGAGTGGGGTGGCTAGTGGTCGCAGGTGCGACTTGGGTTCCGTAGGTGCGGTACCGCAGGTGCGACCAATCGACCGCAGGTGCGGCCCCAGGTGCCTTTAGTGATTTTCGCACCTGCTATGTAATTTCCGCAGGTGCGATCCTAGAAGCCGCAGGTGCAAAGGCCCTGGACAGTCTTTGAAAAATCCAAAACCGAGGGTTGATGTTATTTTCACCATTTTTGGACTTTGAGAGCTCGGGAGAGGCGATTCTTGGTGGTTTTCACACAAATCGAATGGGTAAGTGTTCTTCCACCATGATTAATCAAATATCATGAATTAGTTCTTATTTATATCATTTAATTTGTGTTTTGGGTTGAAGAACTTGGGATTTTGAAAGAAAATTTCATAAATGGAAATTCATGATTTGAAAGACCAAACGAAATCGGATTTGGATAAATTTAGTATGGGTGAACTCGTATCGGAATGGGTAATCAGAATTGTAAAAATTGTCGGATTCCGAGGTGCGGGCCCGAGGGTCGACTTTTGGGTCGATCTTTATAATTTTATATAGATTGAAACTTTATCGTTTGAAATGGTTCCTTATATGTTTTATGTGCATTTTGAAGTTGTTTTAGTTGATTTGAGCCGTCCAGAGGTCTTCCCGCCCGAGAAGTCCATAGTCGAGTAACCGGTTGTCGTCTTTGAGGTAAGTATCTTGCCTAACCTTGTGTGGAGGAATTACCCCTTAGGATTTGAGTCTTCTATGTTGATTGTAGCCAGAGTACGCGAGGTAACGAGTGCGTACTCTGACTTATTTGAAAATAGGTTAGCCTTTAGGATTCTTAGGTTCCTATATTTTCCTGCATATGAAGTAGTAACTGTTATGGTCGAGTTACTAGTTGCTAGTTTCACCTCCTCCTGTTTGAATTAGATTTTTCTGCTTCCGATTTCCCTTTTTTGCTGATTATTTGATCTTGATTGAGTTAACTGAATATCATCCTTCTTTACCATCATGCTACGCGTTCCTCACAAAACTGCCTAATTGATTAGAATTAGTATCATCTAGTCATATAATCGTTAACATGAATTAGAATATCTATAAGTTGGTATCAAGCATGCCCGTGAGTCGTACATGATGATTTACATGATTTGCCTTAAACATTACTTAGGTATAGTTGGCAATCACCCATATTGGCAGTATTTTCTTGGTGCCTCCTATTATTGAATATTCGCTTAAGTTGGGTTTATTCCGTGAAGTAAATTGTTAGGCAAGATTGGTTATAGCTGCTTCCTTCGCCGGGATGATTGGTTCCCTACTTATTGTCTTGAATATTATGAATCGTTGGTATATTTGTTATGATTTCCCCTCGTTACATTGTTTCATTGGTACTTGGTTTCTCCCTCCAGTGATTTCTTCTTATGAGTGATGTTTCTGCCTCTATTGTGATTTAAGTTCTTGTGTTGAACTTCTCGTCGCACCTTGCATTTTGCCTTTCTGTTTGTTGTGGTGCTCGTTGTGTCTTGTGCAATGTTTTTGCTGTGTTCTAATTGTTTTCTCTCTGTGTACTGTATCGCATATTTAAATTGGGACTACGGACTGAGATCCGGGAGCTTTCCCCCTGTACTGCATCGCATATTTAAATTGGGACTACGAACTGAGATCCGGGAGCTTTCCCCCTGTACTGCATCGCATATTTAAATTGGGACTACAGACTGAGATTCAGGAGCTTTCCCCCAGTACTGCATCGCATATTTAAATTGGGACTACGGCTTGAGATCCGGGAGCTTTCCCCCTGTACTGCATCGGATATTTAAATTGGGACTACGGACTGAGATCCGGGAGCTTTCCCCTTGTACTGCATTGCATATTTAAATTGGGACTACGGACTGAGATCCGGGAGCTTTCCCCTTGTACTGCATTGCATATTTAAATTGGGACTACAGACTGTGATCCGGGAGCTTTCCCCCTGTACTGCATTGCATGACAAATACCTGAGTTACGAACTGATTTCCGATGGGTTTTCATTGAGGAGATTGGGATTTAAAAGTATACACATATACATATATTGAAATGTATAGCTGGAAGGAAATTATCTCCAAGAAAAGTTATGTCCGAAGAACTTCTATTTGAAAGTATATTTGAAAAGTATTTGCCTTGCAGAAAAATGATATTTGAATGAGAAGTATTTGGGAAAGTATATTTGAACAAATGATATTTGAAAAGCAATATTTGGGAAAGTATATTTGAACAAATGATATTTGAAAAGTAGTATTTGAGAAAGTATGTTTGGACATCACGTAATTTGAAGGAACTATGCTTTAAGGATTCCTCTTTACAAATATATATATATATATATATACATTCATAAAACTTTTGTTTAAGGAAGAATTCTCTTCCCTATTTTCAAAACAATTATAACCTTAAGGTTTTCGATATAAAATCACGATTTAAAGGTTTTCACTCAAACTTATTATGATGACCCAAATGGTCATCCCGTGTTAACCTAGCTAAATCTGCGGTCCGAGGCTCCGAAAGCCTCCGTTAGATTCCACCTCGATATGCGAGCGCAACCCATGCATGTAGCTGGGAAGCTTTTATGTAAAAACTTGACGAAAAAACTGGAATTCTAATAATTAATTGATTAAAGTTGACTTTGGTCAAAATTTTTGGTAAACGGACTCGGACCTGTGATTTGACGGTCCCGGAGGGTCCGTAGGAAAGTATGGGACTTGGGAGTGTGCCCGGAATCAAATTCCGAGGTCCCAAGAGCGAGAAATGAATTTTTAAAGAAAATTGTTTTCTGAAAAATATAAAGGTTTGTGAAAAGGGTAATTAATGGGATGTAACGACCCAGCGGGTCGTTTTGCGCATTAGGGTCCCGTTTCCTTAAATGAAACCTTCCATAGAGGCTATTCGTGCTTTATGACTCGCGGGAGCGGGCGGTTCGGTATTTGGGAATGAACTGGATGGTTTAGGAACACTTGGTTCCTTAAGGTTGGCATATTTGGCCATGTTTGACTTCGGTCAACATAGCAAACGACCTCAGAATCGAGTTATGATAGCTCTAGTAGCTCCGTATGATTATTTCGGGCTTGGGCGTATGTTCGGCTCGGGTTTCTAATAACCGGGAGCGTTTCGGCGCCCGAAATGGAAATCAGGATTTCCTTAAGTTTAGAATTTGGCCTGGAATGGGACTTCATGCTATCGGGGTCCGAATGGAATTCCAGGACCAGAAATAGTTCCGTATAGTCATTTATGACTTGTCTGCAAAATTTGGGGTCATTCCGAGTAGTATAGACCCGTTCGGCGCAATGAAGTGGGATCTAGAATTTCCAAGTTCTTAAGTTTGATTAATTTGGTTTTGGGGTTGAATTTTGAGTTCTGTTGTTGTTTTTCATGTTCCAGAAGTTCGAGCGAGTCCGAATCATGAATACAGACTTGCCAGTGCTTTTGGATGGGGTCCCGGGGTGCTCGGGGGTGTTTTAGACCCCCGGGAGCTAAGTTAGAAAAACCAGAAAATTCCTATCTGGTTTCCTTCTCTGTGATCGCATAGGGATGATTGCTATAACAGAGAGGGATTTATTCTAGGCTAAATTTTGTTCTTTGCGATCGGAGACATCACCCTGCGATCGCATAAGTCTCTTCCCCCACTCTCTGCGATCGAAGACCTCACTCCTGCGATCGCACAAGCCTAACTCCCCACTCATCGCGATCGCAGGCCCCATCTATGCGATCGCATAGTGTCGTTTGGGGCCCAGGACCATTTGTTCTCCGCGATCGCAGACCTCCAGTCGCGATCGCACTGGTCTGGCAGCTTGGTCTCTATGATCGCAGGCCTGATGCTGCGATCGCAGTGAAGGTTTTCCTGGTCAGTATTTAAATGACCAATTACGGGTTTCTTCTTCATTATTCAATACCCAACCTCCATTAGAGCTCCTCATAACTAGGGAAAAGCTGTCCAAGGTAAAGTCCTTCAATGTTAGTATAATTTCCTCCCTAAATTCATGAATTTATTATGGAAATCTAACTAGGTTACCTATTAAAATATCAAATCATTGGAAAATTAGGTAGAAAATTCTAGGGCTTTGATAATTAGTGAATTATCCCTTTTTAGCCATGATATCCTAAATAAATTATGTAATTACGATCCTTAGGCTTCGAGTAATTCATTCCTTCGATAATTTTCAAAATCCGAACACGTGGGCCTGAGGTCGAAATCTCAAAAACCTTCAAGAATGCTATACTTTGGAAATTCTTGTTAATTCTTTCTCGTGGTATCTAAATTGATTCAATTGCGCTATATTTTGGCTAGTTGCGAGCCGTCGAGGGTAGTTCCAGAGTTTTGTGCGCATTCTTGATCCGGTCGTCGGTCCGGGGAGTGCTTCGTAGAGGTGAGTCTCCTTTCTAACCTTGTAAGAGGGAATTTGTCCCCATAGGTGTTCTATGTGTTATATGTTTGTATTCGGGGGATGCGTGCGTACCTTGTGACGAGAGTCCGCACGTAACAGCTACTATTGTTATGTCCGGGTAGTTTTAGGATCACAACATGCCTTGTCTTCTACTTAGAAATGATTTATATGTTATAATTCTTGTTTGGATGTAGCATTGTTTCCTTGAATATTTCATTGATTAAGTATTTGGAAAGATTTGATATGTGAAGTGAACCTCGTAATTGGTATACGTAGGCTATCTCTTTGCAAGTTACATTCCGCAAGTGACGTGTAATTCCTTCAACTCTTAGGGGAGAGGGCCGTACGCCACGGCGAATATATATATATATATATAGTGCACTCCTGGTTCGGGCCGATCGATCCCTGATAGTGCACAGGGACTTACTTGAGAATGCATTCTTGGTAAGGGCCGGTCAATCCCCGGCAGTGCATGGACCAAGTTACATTATGATATGATATGATTACACTGATGGACGCACTCTTGGTATGGGCCGGTCGATCCCCGGCAGTGCATAGCTCTTTGGTATGATTACATTATCAGCATGCACTCTTGGTACGGGCCGGTCGATCCCCGACAGTGCATAGCTATTCTTCCCCCTGATTCCAGCCAAATGTTTTACTCTTCGGTGCGCATGGCTGCTCGATATTGTTTCCTGACTTATGATTTGAAGATTGTTTGAGAAAGAATAAAAGGGAAGTTGTTATTGTTGAGTAATTATTTGAGACCTCTGTGATATTTTCTTATTATTTGTACCCTGCTACATGTCTACTGCTTTCCTTATATCCTGCTTTACTTTATTACTGCTGGACCTTAGTGAGTATCGAGTCGACCTCTCGTCACTACTTCTTCGAGGTTAGACGGGATACTCACTGGGTACATATTTATATATATGTACTCATGCTGCACTTCCCTTTCTTTCTGCACTTGATTGTGTAGGTCCGGAGCCTAGTCCGTCTGATTATCAGTCTAGTGCTAGATATTGACCGAGTGGCTATACTTCACGGTGAGCTGTCCTTTTTGGCGACTTCCTGGAAGCACCCTGGAGTTCCCTTGTCATATTTCCTCTGTATTTTGTTCAGACTGAGGCCCTGTATATATATGTTTTAGTTATTGTATATTCAGTAGTTGCCCGTGGCACTCGTGACACTATTTCCTGGCACACACACGCAATTATTATTTTGGGTTTTGGCTGTGCATATGTTATGCGACGTGCCTATCGGTTGACTTCTGCACCTATGGTTCTATCTCGTATCATTTATCATTACTGTGTTTTATCTATTTAAAATTGGTAGTTATTAAATTGATTACCAGAAGGGGAAGGGTAACACCTAGTGTGTTTCATGTCGGCTTGCCTAACCCTGTTGTTGGGCGCCATCATGACCTGAATTAGGATTTGGGTCGTGACAACGTGGTATCAGAGCTTTAGGTTCACGTAGTCTCACGAGTCATAGGCAAACCCAGTAGAGTCTTGCGGATCGGTACGGAGACGTCTGTACTTATCTTCAAGAGGCTATAGAGTGTTAAGAAACTCATTTTGTTCATATCCTATCGTGCAAATGATGATGTACTCAACATGTTCTTCTACTCTCTCACAGATGGTGGAGGACGCGTGCTTCACATGTTCCTGATTCAGAGGAGGCTGCTACCCCCGCCGCTCGAGGCCGTCGTAGGGGCAGGGGTAGGGCTACTGTTCGTAGTAGGGGCGACGGCATCCCAGAGCTGTACCGGTTGCACCGATTGAGGATCCTTATGTTGAGGAGCAGGATGAGCTGCCTCCAGTAGCTCCACCACCAACTGATTTTATGACGACGCCGGGCTTCAAGGAGGTCATGGGTCGTATGCTGAGGTTCATGGATACTATGTCACAGGCGGGTATACTTCCATCAGATCCTGCTACTTCTCAGGCAGGAGGGGGAGTTCATACCCCTACCGCTTAGGCTATAGGACCAGCAGTAGCAGTACATCGTACTCCAGATATTCCACCAGTGATTGGGGTTCAGCCTGGGTTGGCAGTACCAGAGCCCAGGCCAGTTGCAGAGATTGACCAGCAGAAGTTGCTGGGTAGATGGACCCTGTCACACCTCCTTTTTCCCTGGTAAGGGTAGGATAATGGAGTTTTTCCAATTAAAGTCACATAATCGAAATGAGATTATTTATTCAATTCAGAGTCGCCACTTGAGATAGTTTATGCTGTCCCAAGTCACCGGTTTATTTTTAATCCCAAATAGAGGAAGTTTTGACTCTGTGTTAAAGTCTGCGAAACTAGAAGACCGGGTAAGAAATTCAGTTAACCCGGGAGAAGGTGTTAGGCACTCCCGAATTCCGTGGTTCTAACACGGTCGCTTAGTGACTCATACTTGGCTTATTATTTAATTACTTATTTTTAGGACCTATATGTATTTTACTTTTGCCGCTTCTAATAACTCTATTATTCGTATTTAAAGAATTATCTTAAGACGGGTTACGCGTACGTATACTCGTTTAGTTTGGCGCGTCAAGAATCATGTCACGCGTACATGTACACAATTTACAATACTTAGTTTATTTGAGAAAAAGCTTAGTCAAAGTCGCGTGAACGCGTACCTTGAATTTATTTGAGAAATCATAATCACGTCACGTGAACGTGTACGCAATCACGATAGTAGTTTAAAAACCGGGCCTAAAACATTTCTATGAGTGTTTGAATAACTATTTCCTAAAGCTAATTAATCCCATCAGCGTACGTCGTACTATCTTAATGAGATGAATCACTTTTTTTCTGTTACTACCATTATATCATTTTTGCCTTACATTAGTTATTGATGTACACGTTAATAGCCTAAGGTGAATCTGTACACTTAAAATATCTAATATGATGGCATTGCCCTCATTCCCAATGTTTAAATTCATTTGCATATAACTACAAAGAAAAGAGTTACAACTAATATATATACAAAAAAAAAAAAGCAAATAATATACACCATTTAATATGCTTATACAACACATCAAGGGGATGAATATATAAAAGACAGAAACCAAAATACAACAATTAACAAGTTCATAAAACAGAACATATTCATGTAGCTATAAACATATACCACTGAATCCAAAAACAAAAACGGAAGTAAGAAAGAGACCTTAGCAGCAACTTCTTTTTTCTGAACTTGATTAGTACAAGATCTTTATGTCAAACCAGTGCACCGAACCAAGAGTGAATCGGCAAATGAGCAGAAAAATCCTACGACAAAGCTTCTAAACTCAAACCGTGACCAAATCTCGTCTGAAAATCAAAATTCGAATCGTCGGAAAATCGAAAACCCGGCTAAATCTGAACAGCTTGAGGCTGAAATCTTGCTGATTTTAGGCGGAGATTTGGCTGCTTCAATGGCGAGGTTTTAGGCTTATTTTTGGCTAAAGTTTATGGTGGTTCGGGATTTTGGAATTGGGTATGACGGAAATCCAAAAATTAGGAGGGTAGGCGGCAGATCTCTATCCAAAACAAAAAAAATCTGCCTCTCCCATTATGAAGTCCAAAATATATAGAGGTGGGTTGTATAACCGATGTGAGTAAGTGGTGAGAAGAGTGGGGGGAGTGGGAAGGGATGTGAAAGAATGGGGGTGTTNTTTTTTTCTATTTAAACATAGGAACAAATCTTATATTCTAAGATTGTGAATATTTTTTGTAGTTTTTAATTTTCTTAAATAAAACCGATTAAGAGTAAGATAAAAATTTAAAGTATTAAGATTAAACCTAAAAAAAATATTTACACCAAAATAGTATAGAATTTGGGTGTGGTCAAAAATTAGTTGTTCACAACATGCCCCTCTTTGCTTGGAAACATGAAGAGTTTTCAGGCAAAGAAAATGAACACGGTGACTGATTTTTGACCTCACTATTATTTGAAAAGGAAAATAAAAATAAAAGAAAAAGATGCAACCCAGCCTTGGTTTTAGGCAGCCTACATATTCCGGGTTATAAGGGAATCAGGTCACGTGTAGTTCAAGTGAAAGATGAGTGATAAAGTATGCTTAGATGGAGAGCCAAGCGAAGTTCCGTCGAGGTTCCGACCAGCGGTTCTTACATCAAAATGAAAAGAAAATTACATACTCTTGAAATGTAAGAGTTACAAAATTCCTATCTAAATGCCATATGGAGGCTTGCTCTTGATTTTTGACTTGCTTCCTTCATTGACTTTAGACTGAAACTTGATTCTCTCCGATATAACAAACTATGAAATTATTTTCACAGGCTTGGTTCTTGATCAACTGATGAAAGGATGGATCTTGATACTCTATGTCTCCACATACATTATGTCAAAGCTTGTTGGGGTTGGCATAGAGATCAAACATCCCATTTTCTCCGGCAAGAGCTGGAATCTTGTTTTTGCACCTCCGATCAATACTTTGCAGAAAAACCTGCAAGTCATCAGAAACAAACAATACGAACAAAAAATTTCTGCCCCAGTTTGCACTAGGAAATTTTTGTGAGTTATTGAAAACACATTAAACTATCTTTGCTATTGTAGAATAAAGAATTGAAAAAAAAGACACATTTTTTTTTTAAAATAATAGGGGATGTCGTACCCAGTGTTAACAAGAATGAAGGCAACCAGGAGATGTAGTACCCTGTGTTGACGATAAGATGAGGCTCGTGGTACTCTAGGATGCTACTAGGGAATGTCGTACTCTATGTTGGCAGAAAGTAATGCAGCTAGGGAATGTAGTACCCTGTGTTAGCAATAAGAATGCAACCAGGGGATGTTGTACCCTGTGTTGGCAATAAGATAATGCTTGCAGCGTTCTGTGATGCTACTAAGGAATGTCGCACCCTATGTAGGCAAAACATACGCATCTAGGGGATGTAGTACCCTGTGTTGGCAATAAGGTAAGGTTCATGGCTCTCTGAGATTATACTAAGGAATGTTGTACCCTATGTAGGTAGAAAACAAAATGCAACTAGGGGATGTGGTACCCTATGTTAACAATAAGGACTGCAACCAGGGGATGTAGTACCCTGTGGTGGAAATAAGGAGAGGCTCATGGACCACTGAAATGCTACTAGGGAATGTTAAACCCTATGTTGGCAGAAAGTAATGCAGCCAGGGGATGTAGTACCCTGTGTTGGTGATAAGATGAGGCTCGTGGCTCTCTGAGATGCTACTAGGGAATGTCGTACCCTATGTTGGCAAAAAGGAATGCAACTAGGGGATGTAGTACCCTGTGTTAGCAATAAGAAATGCAATCAGGGGATGTAGTACCCTGTGTTGACAATAAGGTGAGGCTCATGGATCATTGAGATTCTACTAGGGAATGTCGTACCCTATGTAGGAAGAAAATGATGCAACCAGGGGATGTAGTACCCTGAGGTAAAGATATGGCATTCCCTATAATGAAACTAAAAATAACATGATTACATGTATATTGGAAGGAAATCCAGTATTTGAGAACTTCACTTGGTGATGTTCGTCCATCCACGAACAGTTTCCTGAAATTGTTCTGTTCCTGTTCTGAACAAAGAAAAACTTGTTAGTTTTAAAATGGTGGTCAGTTTGTGGCCTTGATTTCTTGAGCGATTTGACCTTGCGTCCATTACACTTGTTAGAAACACTGACTCCATCGATGGGCGTACAAATTGGCGGGAGATTCTGTCATTACTTCCCGGAGATCTTCTTTTTCAACATCAAAACCTGACTATTTTGCGCCTATCGCCATTTGTGTTTATGGTGCAAACAACCTTGCTCCCAGAACATCTTTTAGCTGAGTAACTTTTGCTGGCCCTTGAAGCATTGTTCAGTCCTTCAAGCCTTTTGCTCGTCAGAAAAAATCAAAGATGGCTTTATGCCTTTGCCCATGCATGTTCATGCCCAGAATGGTTTGCTTCATATAACAGGGAAACTGTAACCAATTTTGTGGCCTTTTCTTTGCTTTGCTTTGAAAAAATTAGACTGAAGAGGACTCAAAAAGAACAGTACGAAAGAAAACAAGAATGTGAACTAATAGGTATTATAACTTAATCAAGAAGTGTACCTTTCAGAGAAAAAAAATAAAAATAAAAAGGACTTATCTGGAGGAATATGCTGACTCCAATGAACATGACATGCACTTTGGACTGGATGCCCGATCCGTCCGAACCGTCTAATTCTCAAAATCCATTGTAAAATTCATTTTGAAAGTGAGTTCTTTGTCTTAACCATGCTTGTGCCGGGATATATGAAGACCTTAATCGATCAACGATGCCCTTTATGGGTTTTCACCAATTGACCTCTCTCATTTGCCTTTCTCTCAACTCACTATCGCTTTATAGTGCCCGTGAGGGTTTTCACCAATAAGACTCTCTCATTTGTCTTTTCTCTCAACTCAATATTGCCTTACGGTGCCCATGAGGATTTTCACCAATAAGACTCTCTCATTTTATTTCTCTCTCTTTACAATGCCCGAGGCATCACCGTAATATACCAACTTAGCATTCTCGAAAGTTGATCAGAAGGTCTTAAAAGGGAAAGGTAAAAAGAACTATTGAACCGAATTACAACTTTTGGAACCATTTTGACGGGAAAAACCGTCGATNGAAAGGTAAAAAGAACTATTCAACTGAATTACAACTTTTGGAACCATTTTGACGAAAAATTCGTCGACAAAAAAATAATATCATGCCCCAGTTTCTTTGAATACTGGGAAATATGGATTTTTGTTTTAGTGTGATCGAAACCAAGAGTGAGGCTGCCTACGTATCCTTTCGGAATCAGGTCGGACGTAGTTCAATTAACATGAACTTGTTTTTTTTTTATTCAGTACATTGGTTCCATAAGAGGGGAAAACAAAGAGATAATATAAAAAAGGCTTCAAAGGGCTGACTAGGGTTGACCAGTATTTGGGTAGCGAGAATGATAGCCTTTCATCATCTCAACCTGAGAATGATAAGTATAAAATTCCCCAACAGAGTCATGTTAGACATAATATCTCTTGACCGCATCCGCGTTGACAGATATATCAGTCACCTTTCCTTCTATATCTGCCAAGTGTACAGCTCCTTTTGACAATACTTTCTTGACGAGGTAAGGATCTTGCCAGTTCGGGGCAAACTTTCCTTTTGCTTCTTCTTGGTGCAGAAAGATACGTTTCAAAACAAGTTGTCCTACCTCAAACTGTCTTGGGCGCACTTTCTTATTGTAAGCGTGTGCCATTATTTGTTGGTATAACTGACCAAAACAAACTGCTGCCAAACGCTTTTCATCAATTAAACTCAACTGTTCCAATCGGGACTTGACCCATTCAGTGTCCTCAATTCCTGCTTCAACAATGATTTGGAGAGAGGGAATCTCAACTTCCGCAGGTATGACTGCTTTAGTGCCGTAAACCAACAAGTAGGACGTTGCACCAACTGATGTACAGACAGTTGTCCGGTATCCCAAAAGAGCAAAAGGCAATTTCTCGTGCCATTGCCTAGACCCTTGAACCATCTTGCTAAGAATCTTCTTGATGTTCTTGTTCGCAGCTTTAACATCTCCATTAGCATTGGGCCGGTAAGGAGTAGAATTGCGATGCTAAATTTTAAATTGTTCGCATACCTCCTTAATCAGATGACTATTCAAATTAGCAGCATTATCTTTAATTATGGTTTTTGGAATACCGAAACGACAAATGATGTTGGAGTGAACAAAGTTTACTACTGCTTTCTTGGTGACTGCCTTCAATGTAATAGCTTCCACCCATTTGGTGAAGTAATCAATTGCAATCAAAATGAATCTATGCCCATTTGAAGCTTTTGGATCAATTGGGCTAATAACGTCCATTCCCCAAGAAACAAAAGGCCAAGGAGCCGACATAGGATATAACTCTGAAGGAGGCGAGTGAATCAAATCACTGTGAATCTGACACTGGTTGCACTAGCGAACAAAACGAAAGCAATCGCGTTCCATAGTAAGCCAATAATATCCTGCCCGAAAGATTTTCTTTGCTAGAACATATCCATTCATGTGCGGACCACAAACTCCCGAATGCACCTCATTCATAATCATTTCAGCTTCTTTGGCATCCACACATCTCAACAAATTCAAATCCGGAGTTCTTTTGTATAGGATTTCCCCACTCAAAAAGAAACCATTAGAGAGTCGCCTAATAGTTCTCTTTTGATCCCTACTAGCATGTTCCGGATATTCTCTTGTTTTTATATACTGCTTGATATCACGGTACCATGGCTCACCATCTAGTTCTGCTTCAATTGTATTGAAATAACCATGTTGATCCCGAATTTGAATTTCTAACGGGTCGATGCGGGTATTGCCCTGGTATGGAAGCATTGAGGCCAGGGTGGCTAGGGCATCAACCAATTCATTATGAAACCTGTGAATGTACCTAAACTCGATGGACTTGAACCTTTTGCTAAGATTTTCCACACATTGTTTGTATCGAATGAGCTTGATGTCTCGAGTCTCCCATTCACCTTGAGCCTGCCAAATAAGCAAATCTGAATCTCCCATCACAAACAGTTCGTGCACATTTAGATTTATTTCCATGTTCAGACCCTTGATGCAAGCTTCATATTCCGCCGTGTTGTTTGTACAGAAGAAACGAAGTCGCGATGTGGTAGGGTAATGCTGCCCAGTAAGTGATACATGAATTANTGTTTACCGCCCCATCAAAGTATAGTTTCCAAACTTGACTGTCATCTTGGACTGCTTCTTCAACTAAATTAACCTCTTCATCTGGGAAGTATGTGTTCAAAGATTCATACTCATCATCAACCGGGTTTTCTGCCAAATGATCAGCCAAAGCTTGTGCTTTCATGGCCGTACGAGTGACATAAACAATATCAAACTCTGTGAGCAAGATTTGCCACTTTGCCAATCTGCCTGTTGGCATCGGCTTCTGAAAGATGTACTTCAGGGGATCCATTCGGGATATGAGGTAAGTTGTATAGGCCAAGAGATAATGCCTAAGCTTCTGGGCGATCCAAGTTAAGGCGCAACATGTCCTTTCCAAAAGAGTATATTTTGCCTCATAAGTGGTGAACTTTTTGCTCAAATAATAGATTGCTTGTTCCTTTTTGCCTGTGGCATTATGTTGACCCAGAACACAACCAAACAAACTATCCGTTACTGACAGATATAAGAACAGAGGCCTACCAGGTTCCGGCGGTACCAAAACAGGGGGATTTGACAAATATTCTTTAATCTTATCAAAAGCTTCTTGGCACTCATCTGTCCACTTGATAGCAGCATTCTTTTTCAACAATTTAAAAATAGGCTCACATGTGGTTGTAAGCTGCGCGATGAACCTACTGATGTAGTTCAACCTCCCGAGTAAACTCATGACTTCTTTTTTATTCTTTGGGGCAGGAAGCTCTCGAATGGACTTTATCTTTGATGGATCTAACTCAATGCCTCTTCGACTAACTATAAAACCCAAAAGCTTCCCAGAAGGAACTCCAAATGCACATTTGGCTGGATTGAGTTTTAAATTGTACCTTCGTAGCCTTTCAAAGAACTTTTTCAAGTCTTGCACGTGGTCATCTTGTGTTCTGGACTTAATGATCACATCATCAACATACACTTCAATCTCGTTGTGCATCATTTCATGGAATATGGTAGTCATAGACCTCATGTAAGTTGCCCCTGCATTCTTCAAACCAAATGGCATGACTCTATAACAATAAGTTCCCCATGGAGTGGTGAAGGCGGTCTTTTCTGCATCTTCTTCATCCATCAGAATTTGGTGATATCCGGCATAACAATCCACAAAAGATTGGATCTCATGTTTAGCACAATTGTCAACAAGGATATGAATGTTGGGTAGAGGAAAGTTGTCTTTTGGACTCGCTTTGTTTAAATCCCTATAGTCAACACAAACTCTGATTTTCCCATCCTTCTTTGGAACCGGCACAACATTTGCTAACCATGTAGTGTATCGAACGACCCTGATCACATTTGCACTTAGTTGCTTTGTGATTTCTTCTTTGATCTTATCACTCATGTCTGTCTTAAACTTCCTTTGTTTTTGTTGGATTGGTGGAAAATTAGGATGTGTGGGAAGTTTATGAACCACTAAATAGGCACTCAAACCCGGCATGTCATCATACGACCAAGCAAATACATCTCTATACTCGAACAAAACTTGAATTATGGCATCTCTCGTCTTTTGTTCAGTATGAATGCTTATTTTTGTTTCTCTTGTTTCTTCAGGACTTCCCAGGTTAATTGCCTCAGTTTCATTTAAATTAGGCTTAGGCTTATTCTCAAATTGATCCAATTCCCTTTTTATTTCCTTTAAAGCCTCATCTTCATCATACTCAACTTCTTGATTCATTATTTCGAGATTAGACAGCTTTTTAAGACATGGGCATGAATTCCGCGTGCATGTCATATTTTTAAAGCCAGCATTAACAAAATTGAAAATGATAAGAAATAAACAAAAATTAGGGGAAGGAAAAGACAGAAATTTACTATAAAATTGGAACTTCATTTCATTGAATTTGAAAGGATAGAAGGATTAACATCAAAGCAAGNAATCCACAAAAGATTGGATCTCATGTTTAGCACAATTGTCAACAAGGATATGAATGTTGGGAAGAGGAAAGTTGTCTTTTGGACTCGCTTTGTTTAAATCCCTATAGTCAACACAAACTCTGATTTTCCCATCCTTCTTTGGAACCGGCACAACATTTGCTAACCATGTAGTGTATCGAACGACCCTGATCACATTTGCACTTAGTTGCTTTGTGATTTCTTCTTTGATCTTATCACTCATGTCTGTCTTAAACTTCCTTTGTTTTTGTTGGATTGGTGGAAAATTAGGATGTGTGGGAAGTTTATGAACCACTAAATAGGCACTCAAACCCGGCATGTCATCATACGACCAAGCAAATACATCTCTATACTCGAACAAAACTTGAATTATGACATCTATCGTCTTTTGTTCAGTATGAATGCTTATTTTTGTTTCTCTTGTTTCTTCAGGACTTCCCAGGTTAATTGCCTCAGTTTCATTTAAATTAGGCTTAGGCTTATTCTCAAATTGATCCAATTCCCTTTTTATTTCCTTTAAAGCCTCATCTTCATCATACTCAACTTCTTGATTCATTATTTCGAGATTAGACAGCTTTTTAAGACATGGGCATGAATTCCGCGTGCATGTCATATTTTTAAAGCCAGCATTAACAAAATTGAAAATGATAAGAAATAAACAAAAATTAGGGGAAGGAAAAGACAGAAATTTACTATAAAATTGGAACTTCATTTCATTGAATTTGAAAGGATAGAAGGATTAACATCAAAGCAAGGCATTTAAACTAAAATATCTGGATTACAACCCTTAAAATAATCCAAATATAGAAAAAGCAACAAAACAGACTACCAAGACTCCTTCCTGATGGGAATAGGAGTTGCTTCCCAATTGTTGAGAAAAGTATTTGGACCAATCAGTTGAACACTTGCACGGCTAGGGCCCTCGCTAACTTGAACCATATTGATCTCATAGAACATCTCCTTGAGACCTTGGCAGACTTCATCAATGTCATCCTGAGTAGAAAGATTTTGGACTTCTTCAAAATGTTGTTTGACAAAAGAGTAAGCGATGTGAGGGATTGGTTTGGACAAATTCCAACCATTCTTTTTGCGGGCCTTGGCTCTATTTTTGTCAGCTGATGTTGGTTTAAAACCCAAACCAAAGGTATCTTTCTTCAAAAAGGGAGCAATGGGGTTCACAATTCCCTGCAGAGAGGATCCTAATCCTTTTCCTTGTTCATAGCCGTTCCTCAACATTAGTGAAGCTACCATCATAGATGTGTCTGAAAGACGGGGATGCATAATTGGTTTTCCTTCTTCCACTCGGTCCACCTCAATCACCTCAAATGTTTGATATATGAGGGATTCACATCCTTCCTTGGCCTCGATACATGAAATGGGCGAGTCATTATAGACGGATGAGTCGTCCTCCCCATGAATAACAATTTCTTGCCTGTCATACTCAAATTTGACCATTTGATGTAGGGTGGATGGTACAGCTCTAGCCATATGGATCCACGGCCTTCCAAGAAGAAAATTATAGGAAGTTTTCATATCCAACACTTGAAATACAATGTTAAAATCAACCGGGCCAATTGTCATGGTGAGTTCGATTTCCCCAATAGTGTGTCTTCTAGAACCATCAAAAGCCCTGATGCTGACACTACTAGTTCGAATATTGTTAGTGTCAATGTTCAGCTGTTGTAGAGTAGAAAGAGGGCATACATCTACACTTGAGCCTCCGTCAATCATGACTCCTTTTACGTAATGCCCTTCACATTTGACCATAAGATGCAAAGCTTTATTGTGCCCAGCCCCTTCCTCAGGCAAATCATCATCGCTAAAAGAAATCTTATTCACTTCAAAGAATCTTTCAGCCATTTTTTCTAGTTGATTCACCGTTGTCTTTTCTGAGACATATGCTTCGTTCAAAGTTTTGACCAACACATGACGATGTTCTTCTGAGTGCAAAAGCAGAGATAACAAAGATATCTGAGCAGGGGTTTTCCTTAGTTGGTCAATGATTGAGTAGTCTTGCATTTTCATTTTCTTAAGGAATTCCTCCGCTTCTTTTTTGGCAACGGGTTCTTTCACTAGCAAGTGACTGTCCCTGGCTTGCTTAGCTTTTCTCAATTCCTCTGGCGAGTAGCATCTTCCAGAGCGAGTCAAGCCCCCCATTTCATCTATTTCTTCAACTATCTCTTTTCCTTTGTATGTCATGACAGTCTTATTATAATTCTAGGGAATAGCTTTTGTGTTTGTCACTAGGAGTTGTGCAGCAGGTCGGATCACAACTGGCTCTGTTATATTTCGCAAACCATTATTTGGAACAATCTTTTGAATCCCCCCAGGGATGTAAAGTTTTGGCCCACCCAATTGAACCTCAACCTTTTTTGTGCTTCCAGGGACATAGAGAATCATTTTTCCAGAACCTACAAAATTCAAATTTGAACTCGCACCTTTCACAATCAAACGGTGCCAAATGCGGCGGGCTTACTATCACTTTTGGTTTTTGACCTATGGTTCCAACAACCATCTTTGTCTTGCCAGACTTCTTATAATCCCGATCATCACAAATCATCCCATTAAAATGTGTATTATCATGAGTTGGGAGTTGTTGTTTTTTATATTAGGAGTATCCTCATTGTTTGTCACCACAATTGCCTTTGGTTCGATCAAATTTTCAATGGCTTTCTTTAATGTCCAACAATTTTCGGTACTATGACCTTGGGTGTTTGAGTGATACTCACATCTTGCATTTGAGTCAAAACCTTTTGAATTTGGATTCACATAACGCGGCATGACAGGTTCAATCAACTTCAATTGCATCAATTTTCGAAATAGGCTTGTATAAGATTCTCCAATTGGGGTGAACACTTTCTTTGGCTCCTTCTCTCTCACATATCCTTGTCGGGGATGAGGATTATATGATGCCTGAAAATTCAGGCATAGTTGACGGGAGCCTTGTGGAATCGATGCCCGCCATTGCTGGTGATTGAGAGGCCTAGCATAAGCCTGAGCATTAAACATTGTGTATTGTTGTGGGGGAACTGAGTATCGGGGCCCCTGAGGTGGATAGTAATGTTGAGGAGAATTGGATTGTCCTTGTTGGAACTGCACATAAGAAGGAACTACCTCTCTTTGAACTCCTCTGAACCCAGATGCCATCATAGATCCTTCCTCTTTCTTTTTCCGGTTTCCGAAACTGCCTGACCCGCTTTGAATTGCTTGCATGGTAGCCTTAAGGGCTGCCTGACTCACAATTTTAGCCGATTTCATGCCGTTCTCAACTATTTCCCCGATCTTAATCGCCTCAGCAAAAGGTTTACCAATGGCGGCTAACATATAATGGAGGTAATCAGGATCCTGAGCTTGGAGAAAATAGTCAATCATTTCTGCCTCTTTCATTGGTGGTTTGACCCTAGCAGCCTGCTCTCTCCACTTGATTGCATATTCTCTGAAGCTTTCTGTTGGTTTCTTCTTTATGTTGACGACGGAGGAACGATCTGGCACTATATCAATATTGTACCGAAACTGTTGGACAAAATCTTGAGCCATGTCGTTCCACACATGCCAGTGAGAGATGTCTTGATCTATGAACCATGCTGAAGCAATTCCAGTCAAACTTTTCCCAAAATAAGCCATGATTAATTCTTCTTTGCCTCCTGCTCCCCTTAATTGGTTACAATACCTCTTCAAACGGGCGATGTGATCACCATGCCCGTCATACTTGTCAAACTTGAGGGTCTTGAAATCGGGTGGCAAATGGACATGTGGGAACATGCATAGATCGTTAAATGACACACTCTTGTGGCCTCCCAAACCCTGTATGTTTCTCATAGTTTGTTCCAAGCTCTTCATTTTTCTAGTCATTTCCTCTTGTTCCATATTCTTGTCAGGCTTTTCGACCTCAACTGGGAACATGTTCTGAGGAGTATGCTTGTATGAATCCGAAACCTTGAAAGTTAGTTTTGGAGAGTAATGTTGAGCATCATGAGCATTTAGTTGTAGATCATTGTTGGACTTTTGAGCAAGAGCTGGTTGAGGAACAGTGAAAGTAGGGACAATGGGTACAATATGTGGGTCATTTCTGAGGGGTGTAGTTGGAGAACGTGGAATGGAAGTACTGGGGATAGTGGGAAGGTTAATGCTTGGACTGAATCCAGATTGGTACAATGGGTTACTTGTTAAGGATATGGGCACTTGATTTGCAACTGACACATTATGAAGATTATCCGAAGACCCTTTGGGTGGTGGAGGCGGTGCCTGTCCATTCGCCCAAGCTTGGTACATTTCTGCCAATTGTTGCTTCAACATTCTTACTTCTTCAACCAGTCCCGAACTTTGTTCGACCAATTGTCCATGGATATCATCATTATCTGGCTCATTCTCATTGTTGTTTTCCATGCTACTTTTTCCTTTTGATCTCGTGTTGTAAGGGTGAGTCGCCAGTTTAAACCACAAACCAACCACCTCTGTTTAATTTTTCTCAAAAGATGATAAACAACAAACGTGATAGAGTTAGGCATTTTGCAGATATTAATCACACATTATATGTCATGCACCTAATGCTATTTTCATTTCTAGAATGAGTTTGACAGGCTTCATCCCGGCTTATTGGTTTATTGGTTTATTTTCATCTTGAATTTAGCATTCTCTCTCTTTTATTTATTCCTAAAATCCTTTTTTTTATTATTATTTTTAGATTAATTATGGTTATGATCTCATCCGATGAGGATTGCCTACGTATCATGACGCCGCATGAATCCGACCATTACGTAGTTCATGAAGGAAAAAAAAATAAATAAAATAATGGTCTTTTTTTTTAAACAAAGCGAAATCGATCAAAATATAATGACAGAAAGAACATTACATCAAAATGACTTAACAGAATTTGACAAACTTAACAGACAGGAATTTAAAAGACTAAACAATGACTCAAAATAAAATAACTGCGACATGAAAAGTTCCAACAACTAGACTAAATTTCAACTCCAGAATCATTTGTTTTCAACCATTGGCACATCTGCTCATGGTGGGGCTTGTCCTGGCTGACCCCCCAATGTACGATATATCCTTTCTAACTCTGCTGCAAGATGACGGGCAAAAGTAGGTGCATGCTCCAAAAACTTCTCATAATCCATCCCTTGGCAGTTCACATAGCTTTGGGCAGTATAAACAGCCAAATCATGGACTTGCTCTGTGAAATACTAAAAATTCTGGTATCGATCTTGTAACTACTGCTGACGAGTGGTGGCTATATCCTTTATGTGGCCCTCACGATCTAAAGCTGACTCCAATTGAGCCCGAAGTCTAGCCTGCTCGAGTCTCTCCTGAGCCCTATCCCTGTCAAAATCTGCATGCTGTTATTCTCTATTGTACCTTCTCATTTCTTGTAACTGTGCATGGAGCTGAGCTTTTGAACGTACCCAATGGGCTTTCTCTCTCTCTCGAATTGAGCCCTCTCTTCTTCAAATTTTGTTGCTTGGCGCTCCTTAGATTCGACCTTCTCACTTAACTGTACGATTATTTCCTTGACTTTGTCCAACTCCTCTTCAGTCTTTGCCAAAATGGAATCATAATCTTGCACTTTTTCCATCAGATTGGCTATAGTTCTCTGGTCTTTCCAACTTCTCACTGGCACTTCGGAGGCTTTCTTCATCTGCTGAAGCCGAACACGGAGGGCTTCATTCTGATGGATCAAACTCTTCTTTTCACCTTCCGCTTATTGTACTAGTATGTTTTTTCTCAAAATTGAGGTTTCTCAGCTTTCTTCTAGGGCATGAATAGTTGCTTTGTATCCCTTTTCTTTTTCACCCCAAGCCAACTGTTCTTGGATTTTATCATCAAAGGCTTAAACATGTGGCCTTTTTACGGGCCTTTTGGGCTCGACTTCTCACTCATCATCCACGCGAGATCTCTTCTCGAACCACTTAGCATAACCCGGATCTATCTCACCCTTCGCAGGATCTGGCACTTGGGTATCATCTTTCAAGTAGCGACAACCATTCCAAATTTGTTGGATTAAAGCCTCAGGGAGTGGGGCTTCAGGGTGTAGCTCAATCACTTGCGCACTCAAATCTTCATCATCAGGAACCACTTGATACCTTCCTAGCTGCCTTAGGACTCTCTGTGGCGCATATGGCTGGACACTTTTCAAACCCAATAACAAAAAATAACTCTTTAGGGCCGACATGTGTATCACCTCTCTCACCGGGAGCCACCCCAAAGTCCACTCAATTTTGACTTGCATTTAAGGATCTTAGGTGGGATATCCAAGCTTCCACTCCTTCTGGAGAGTTATAATCTTTTATTCTTTCTTCGTAACTCTTAATGAAATTATCCTTGCTCTGACCATACTGCATGAACTTGGGGTGATGTCGGAGATGTTCAATGAACCACATTTGCAACAAAATATTGCACCCTTTGAAGACTTTTGCCCCGTACTTACACAAAGTCAACACCCGATAAATGTCTGACAGAATGATCGGGGCAAGAGTGTGATGTTCTTTGGTAGTAAGGACATGTACGACCCTGGCTATGCGGATATCAATTGTTCGCTCTTTGTTTGGGAAGACCATGACTCCTAGAAAAGCCACGATGAAGGCAAAACGACGGTGAATCTGCCACGTGTCCTTGTCCTGCTTGTTGGTTAGGCCTTTTTCATGAATTTCAAACCCATTTGGCTGCCCGAACCTAGAATACAAGAAGTAGAAAGAACAACACCCTTTGACTATGTTGGTCTTTCTGATTTGATTACTGAGGGAGCCTTCGGGAATATGAGCTTCTGGTTTCGGTGTACAGAGGGAGCCTTCGAGAATATGAGCTTCTGGTTTCTCATATCCTTACCAAACAGCTATTTCTTCTAAAGTAGGAGTAAGTTCAAAATCGGAGAAGCGGAAGACATTGTGAACAGGGTCCCAAAAAGTCACTAGTGCCTTAATCAAATCATCGCGTGGTTTAATTTTCATAATATCTGTGAGGGCCCCCAGATACTTAGTGACCCATTTCTGACCATCTTCTCCTAAGTCATACCACCACATCTGAAGCTGAAGTGGAGCCTCATCTACAACTGTCAACGGTGTGTTCTGGATAGTGCTCATTATATACCTGTGGGTGGTTAAAATTAGGGTTGACACTAGTCTCAAAAGACAGAACCAATGCACTCATTTTGTAAAACAATCCTTTTTTTTATATAACTCAAAAAAAAATTTAAATTTTGTTTTTTAATAAATAAATAAAATAAAATCAAAGAGAGGGTGGTTATTTTTTGCAATTATGGTCCCTTCGTACTTCCAAAGATAGCTTTAGGGTCGGGATGGGCATGATGGTAAAAGTGATGCCCAATTGACAGACATGTCCATTCTTGCGAAAACAGCCCTTTCGACAATTATGAAGATGTTCTAAGGCTATTCCGACAAAAACGGTTGGGGATTAACCAAAGTTGGGTCTTCTTAAAAAAGAAAAACACTAGACACATTTCCCTCTTTTTCTTTTTTAAAATTATTTTGTAAAAATGGGGTCGAACCCTATGGAGGTTGCCTACGTATCTCACATCCGGTGAGAATCAGACATGCGTAGTTCGGTGAATGTTTCAGGAATAGGATGACACTTTTTGAAAATTCATGCTTATTTTGTAATAATCTTTTTGGGGTA